>JAVJIF010003868.1:0-267813 GCA_038442645.1 Agave tequilana
TTTGTTTGGAAGAGAATAGGGAGAGAAATGTCTCTTGTTAAAACATGTACAAGCAAGGTAAATCATCATTTGCTGGCAAAATCTGAAGAGAGAAGCATGTTCAGAAATGAAAAAGAAATTTGCCAGACTTGAAGCAAGGATACCTAAAAGATTCTACGCTTAAAATTGCTCAAAGGCAATGCAGAACTATGGAAGCTCGGATAATTGTTTAGATACTCGGGCTGTACGTTTATTCCAGCATATGACAAAACAATCTTATTATCTAAAGTTGAACTTGAATGTTATTCTTCTCTTTCTATAATTATTTTCATGTAGTCATACTTTTTAAATCTATTAATTGTTGTAAACTCGAGAAATATAATACTGAGAGAGATAATTCTAAAAAAAGATAATATAAAAAGAAATTTTTATTGAAAACTGAAGTTTATATTGAAATGAATCACGAAAGACTTATTTAGAGAAAAATTTTAAATTATTATGCAGTCAATAGTAATCACTTTTATTATATGTGATTGGTGGTTGGAGGATGGAGAATGGTCGACAACCGTATTCATAACATTAACTATTATTTTGCAATCTGTCCCTGCTTCAAAGCCCAACAGTTGGGGATATGCTATAGTGGCGGGCACAAGAACCAGATATTGGGCCCAGACTTGCAGTAGTTGCAACAAAAATGTCCTATTTCGGGGCCGTATGTTTCGTGTAAAACTCCGTAATTCGTAAATGACTTACTACTCAGTTACACAACTACGGCGTTTGTTTGGACCGTAATTCGTAAAAGACTTACATAACTCAACTAATACTCACTTGCAACCCAGTTACCACTCACTTACAGCTCAGTTACAGTTAATTTTGTGGTCATACAAATTTGTATTATTTTTTATATTAATATTAAAAATTTTTAATATTTAACTTTTTTAATATTTATTTGCAGTATTAAAACTTTTAAAATCATCAAATAGTTAATTTTGTGGTCAACTTTTTCACTTACGACTTATACATTACGACAACCAAACACCGTAAAGTACAATACACTTTCCCACTTTATATTTTATATTACCAACCAAACACCGTAAAATTTACATACATGTAACTCATTTACAATTGTAAAAGATTTTACCAATTATAACTACGAATTACGGCCAGTTACGACAACCAAACAGACCCGAACCCATCAAGCCTATTTTGCTAGATAAGCAACATTAAATGAGCTATGCAGAGTCAATGTATAAAATAAACTAGTAAAGCACCAATTTGAAAGATAACTAGAAACGATGACCAAAACATGTAGAACTCCAAAAGAAACTTGAGAATTCAAGCCAAATGGCGGTCCAACTTAAGTTGTATTTTTCCGATAAGCAATGGACGCAACAAGGGCATCGTCACTGTGCGAGCTCTTCTGAAGAAATCAAGTTTAAACTTTCGAGGAAGAAGAGTTTTAGGGTTAGAGAGATTTTTAATAGGAGGTGCACGAAAGAAAATGCTAAAATTCTTAGAGAGAAAATAAAAAAAGAAAAAAGAAGGTATTATAGAATTTTTATCTATGAGTAAAATTTTAATTCAAAAAATATTTTAAAGAATTGGTGTAGAGAGCAAAGAGAGTGGGTGTGAGTAGAAGTTCTCCTTTTCAAATTCACTTAAAATTAAATGAAATATCCACATGGTTTTTTTTTTTGTCTTTGTGTAAAAGCTGTTTGGGTAGGAATATGCCAAAAAAATAAAAAATTAAGGTAGTAAAGTGCATTGACAAAAGTTGAGGGTATTTAGTTTAAAATCATAGAAAAATTTGAAGATATTTTGATGAAATTAACCTAATAGTTAAAACTTATCGGGCGAAACTAGATAGGTTTTCTCTTATCCTTCAAAAATTTTACCCGTCTGTCCTCTCTCCCCCTCCTCTCCTTCACTTTCTGTGCTCAGCCACTGGTCATCTCCCCCTCCCCCCGTCCCCCCGGCTACCTCCCCTCTCTCATTTCCCCCCTCCCTCTCTCTGATCTTTTCCTCTCTGCGCGAGCTCTCCCTCCTCTGTATTTCTTCTTTGTCCTCGTTAACATCCTGTTCCTCCTTCTCTTCCTCTTTTTCAGGCCTAATCTTTTTTCTCTTATGGTCATCGGTCAGTTTTTCAACGCCATCGGAATATTAATTTAAAATTTGCTTTTTGCCCCCATTTAAAACTGGGCTCGTGCGCATCACACGTGGGAACACTCCCTCAGAACAAAGGATAAAGAGAGAATTGAGAGGCGGCTCAGGCTCTCGGAGAAGAAAGAGGAGATACGAGAGCTAAGAAATGGCGAGGATTCCTTATGCCTCTCCGTTGACGGTCTCCTCTTCTTCTTGTATCCGCCTCCCTCGACTCTTCAACATAACCCCATCATCCATCAGAGCTCGTTGCAGCCTCGGCCCGAATCGTTCTCGCAGGCTCGCCCTCTTCCACCTCGGCAGCGGTGAGTGAGCTCTCCTCCCTTCCTCATCTTTATTTCTTTGGTTTTCTTTTGGTACATTTTTTTTTTTTGTTATAACCCATAAAAGAAAATTGCGGCAATATGAGAAATTGCTTGATAACCATTGATGGTTTTTTTTTTCTTCTCTTTTTCAAAGGGTTCTGATATTGAATCAAACGTTTGAAATTCCATCTACTCTTGTCAAGGGTTTACTATCTACAACTGCCAGTGCTAGCAACTTCGGCCGAATAATCTATGACATGGATTTACTGTTGCCCAATACGTGGGACCCAAAAAAGAGGGAAAAAAATAAATGCTCTTGCTTCAATTGTTAGTGAAGTTAAGTGCATTTCCCTTATTTCTTTTCTTCCCATGATTTTTTATGGCCTGACACAACATTAGGTTCTCAATTATGCAGACCTTTTTGCCGCAAAAATTTGACCAGCAAACCATGGTTCAAAAGTGAGATGTTCGAGGAATGAATTGAGAGAACTCTTACAACTGGTCACCCAGATGACATCAGACCTCTCTTAATTAGTGCCAAAATCAAGATAGTTATCTTCACGAGAGGCTATTTCCATAAAATGTAGAGGTAGTTGAAGTTAGCAATTAAGGACAGGAGAGGATATCTCAGTAAAGCCTATAAGCTATTTGACATGTAAAAGTACTTACCTATTTGGTCATAAAGCTATTTGACACTTTAAGCTAGTCAGCACACAAGTATAACATCTATGTTTTAAACACTAAATGGACATCAAATCTAGAAGATAAGCAGTGTGATTTTTTTTGGGTTCAGCCACGATTCATGTTGGTAAACCGGGTTCTATAGATGAGAGATATCTTTGTTATGTCGATGAGAGCAATGTTCTAAATATCCCTGATATATCCCCAATATAGCGCCGATATTGCGTTTACGACATCTAGCCGCAACGATTTGGCACATCCAAACCGATGTAGCGTTTTACACCCAAAATCGCCAATAAATCAACTTGGACCTGATATATCGGCCGCAATTTCGGCGATTTTGGACCAGATATAGCATTTTACACCCAATTTCTAGATTAGGCATTTGGGTGATTCGAGTGATGTGGCAACGTGATATTTGTGAAGATTCTACCTTGAATAGTGATTATGGATTTCTAAGCTTAATACAAGTTGTCGAGGTAAATATCTTAAACATGTAAATACGATATTTTTTGTAATTTTATATGACTTACGCATGTATTGTCTTATTGAGATGCGATTTAGGACAAGAAAAATGTATATTCAAAGTCCGATTTTGACATCTTTTTTGAAAATATCCCTGATATATCCTCATCCCCGATAAATTTTCCCAATTGATATAGCCGCTATGGCCGCCGTTTAGAACAATGGATGAGAGAGATATTTCTCTTATTTAGAAAATATAATATAAATGTGCTTTTATTTAACATAATTACTAAGGTGCAGTTCTGCTTAGGGACTATAGTTTTTTGTATTATTGGTCGAGGTTTGACCCCTCAAAATCACATTCTTTTTTTAAAATTAAAAACAAGCATATTTACTAAATTGGCTGGTTCATACGAACTGCACACGATTTACCTAGTTCACATACGAACAAACTGTTTGAGTCAGTTGTAGGGTAAATTCTGGTTCTCTAGTCAATTGTCAAGGGCACTAGTCTTGGTTGAACCAGGTCAGATGTCGAGTCTGATCTGGTTTTTAAAACATTGATCACCATAGAGTCAGAGACATACATTATGTTAAGGGTTGGCACTAGATCCTTATATTTAGAACAATTTATGGATAAACTTAGGAGAGGCATTAGATGTAAGGTTCCAATTTAGATTTTGGGTCGAACCTGATTTACAAGCACTCATGTCAAGAAAGGCGATAGATAGAGAATAAAGGATTAATCACACATGAGATGAGAAAAAGGCTGGATAAATAGTTAAACATGTCTGAGCCTAACACTCCAATAAGGGATTACCCTTTTGGATCATATTGGTTCCAAGTATTTTTGTTAAATATCCATAAAAAAATTTAATGGGTTTTTATTATGGCAATTTTATGTAAGGATAAATTCTAAGGTACATATGTAGACAAACTTTTAGAATATAATATAATTCAAAAATAACAAGACTAAGGTCTAAAATATCGTTCGATACCAATTTGCACACCCTATACTGATATTGCTGATACATACAATATCGATATGGATCGAGATGACACAACCAATTATTTTTTATATTACTGATCGATACCATAAACCTATTTCGATACCATATCTATTTCAATACCGATATTAAGATTTCAAACCCCTACTACTTTTAGAATGTGACGAAAGTCTAAATAATAAGATATTAGGGTAGAATATAAGAAATATAAGTTTAGCAGGGCTAAGAGAAGAGTAAAAGTTCAAATTGATGGTCAAAGAATATTAAAGAATGATTGTTATTATTGATCATTCATTCACCGGAATGGTGAGTGGACTTTCTAAAGAAAATTTGTCATCTTTCTCCCCTATAGACTTTCTTAAGTCAAGGAGAATTTGGAGAATGCCAACTCACCTTTTGGGATTATGGTAAGCTCCTCTATTGTCTAAGTTTGCTTGTCTAGGAAGTCGACTCTACTTATGAGAGGGTTGACGCGAAGTCGACAGTTGGTCATAAAATTTTGTTAAATCATTCATGGAGCCTTGCTCCATAGTTGATCCTTTTTTGATGGGAAAGGCTTAGATGATGACGATGAGGCCCTGTTTTAAATATCGGCCGAATCGGTCGATATCATCCGATATCTCCTTTTTTGCCTGCTGCCGATACGATATGGGGAAATCTTTCGCCATATCGTTGGCAGCAAAAAATGGCCAATATTTGAAATATCGGCCGATAAGTCGCCCGATATCGGCTGATAAATCGTCCGATATATCACCCGATATGAAATAACTTATTTATTGCACGACTGCGTGCAAATGTACATTATTTTTTTACTTTCTTTGCTTACATATTACATCATTTTTATTAGGTAGATGACATCTATGACACTAAACCAACTTTTAGTTATCAATATTTCATTATATATAGTGTCTGATATGAACGTCCGATATGCGCGCATATCCCCGATATCTCCCCCGATATCCGATATCCGATATGAAAAAACCCCATCCAATACGATCCCGATATCCGATATTTAGAACCATGCGATGAGGATGAATCATTGCCTTGTTGGGATTAACTAGATGTTATTCGTAGGATCATGTAGGATGGTTGAAGAGGCTAACTAAGGATTTGAGATGGATGAGCAATATTCGAGAGAAGTCAGAGGTATCTTCAATAAGATGAGGAAAATGGTATTTGATGTGGTTTGGACATGTGCAATGAAGACCTGAGGGATTGTGGTTTTAAGGTAATACTAGGAGGGGGCTAGCCAAAAGTAAAATATGAATTGAAGAACTAAGGAAGATACTTGGATTTAAGCATTAAGGAAGATGTTACAGTTGCCGATGTAACCATGGAGATGACCTTTTGAGCTGAGGGGAGAATGATAATGTAGCCACCCTAAATTCATGGGGAGTAGGCTTGGTTCTGGTTGTAATAGTAATTGATGCTCATCCCATTGGGGCAAACATCTACTCTTCTTGAATCCGTAGAATAGGAAAAAAGTGTAAGACAGAACCGGAAGTAGAAAATATGTTGCGAAAAGAAACTGCATTCTTCAAATTAAATGTTAACCAAAATACTAATTGGAATGAAACAATGTGATGCAGGACCTAGCTATGTGCCTTATTATGCAACATTGTTAAGATCCTTTTTTCTATCCCATTTTTCTATGCCAAGAAAAGGAGGATAAAGAGATACAGAATTAGAAGAGGAACTCGTAACCTACGGGCTTAGGTGAGCAATTTTATAGAACCTTTCATTAATGAAACAAGGAGTGCTAAAATAGTTGAAATGTGATGGAAGACAATAAAGAAAAACTAGAAGTGGACAGGAACAGGAATCGAAGTAGAAGAAACAGAAGACCATATTAGAAGACAATAAGAGTTAAATGCAAGATGAACAGAAGATATCTTGGGGAGAATGATGAGGATGGATGCCACTTGTAGGAGCCTAAATTATCACCAACATCGACTCTCATAAAGCTTTAGGATCTCATGAAGGAAAAAGAGTACTTAAAGAAGTCCCCAATTCAAAGACATTGTTAATTCTTGTGTAACAAGCAACTATTACTAAATTTCAGGAAAAAAGCATGCAAAAATGGAAAGGGAAAAAAAAAATTCTCTTCCAACTCTACCATAAAAATTATAACCTAAAAATAAAAAGTATAAACTTTCCAAAACAAAAATCACTGCAAAAGTATAATTTATTGGAATATGATGGGATAGGCTGGAGAATCATAATTTTTAGACACACGAGATAGGCTAGCATTCAAGTTAATTGGTCTGTGAACTTCAGTTCTGAAATTCCTATTCATGCAACTTCAGATGCATTGAAAAGTTTAAACATGTAAGCTATCATATCTCGTAGTTTCCATCTTTGAACACTTCTCCATATAGTCCCAGATTTGAAAGTTCAAGGGAGCATGATCACTTCAATGTGAGACCTGTATCTGCTTGCATGACTTATACCAGATACACCACAACCACATTGGATTTAGAACAACCAACAAATTGTGTGTTTAAGCCATGTCAGTTCTAAAATAAAAAAATCTGAAGGTTTCTTGTCGGACAAGCCATATGTTGCATAAACATACATAAAAGAGATCCTTTAATATACATATTGTTAGCGTTTTGGGTGCCTCATATTCATTAGAGAAGAAATCAGGTTTAGGTGGAGGAGACATAAGCTTCAGAGATCAAGATCGGATGTGCACGACATGTACAGGGAGTTGTGCACAGGATAAGTCGACTTATACTTTGTATAGATAACTTATGATCAAGGTTAGTCGACTTATGCATGCAGTATAATCCACTGGTATTGCAATAGAGAGTGAGGATCTAAGGTTAGTCGACTGATACATCAGTATAGTCGACTAACGTGCAGATTAGTCGGCTTATACTCATATAGTTAACTTATGACGAGTCTGACAGTTTTCTTTTCGGGTTCTGTTTCCAGTTTGAATTAGATTTGAGTTTCCTTCTTAATCTGAAGCGTTACTGTTCGTATTGATGGAGTTTGTATTGGACTAGGATGATCCTAGGAATCTATATAAACCCCGTGGGGGCGGCCTTTAAAGGCAAGTGAAAAAGAGATTAAGTTTCCATCATTGAGAGTTGCGAGAGAGAATTCTTATAACTCTTATTATTTTCTTCTGTGTTTTTTAATAAAATTTCTCTCATCCTCTCAGTGGACGTAGGCACTCTTGCTGAATCACGTTAAATCTGGTGTTCTCGTGTTTTGTGGTGATTAGTCTTTATTGCTTGCTAGTGGTAGATCGCTTTCACGCTTCCTTTGTCGAGCCCACTCGGTGTTTCTCTCTTGTGTCAGGCATTTTCACAACACATATTATACTATTTTAGCAGAATCTATACATCTCTCAATAATGAGGGACATCATAACCTTGTAGTCTGGGTATCACTTGGACTTTCAATTTCATTTGTTTGATTTCATGACTTGATAGAAGCTAAGATTTAATCATTAATCTTTTATTTTGCTTTCCTTTCTACTTTTGATAAAACATGTTCTCTCCGTATCCTACTTTTTACAGTTTTGCTGTGTCTTCGTGTCCATATTGTGTCATATCCATAGTCCTGTGCCCGTGCCTCTTAGGAAAGTTGTTTATTTTGTTTATTCCTGGTTTAATGGCCTTCTGCTTCTTCTTTGGTGACTTTGACTCGATGCTTGGGATGTTTGGTGTGTCATCAATCATCATTATTTGTATTCTCTTAAAGTATCAGTTTCCCAACTTTTGTCAAATTTTGAGGTTTTGAATGTGATTATCCAGCTCTGCCCCGAGCACAATTGTTCCAAGGAAAAGCCTCCAAGTTAAACAGAGCAGATGGTAACAACACAGAGACCAACAAGACTGGGAACATCATTCAAGCAAGCACCAGTATTACCCAAGAAGGTGCCTTGGAGTGGGTGAACGAGGACAAGAGGAGGCTCCTTCATGTTGTTTATCGTGTTGGAGATTTGGACAAGACAATAAAGTAATATTTCCCTCCCTCCCTCCCTCCGATAATCTCACCGCTCTACTTTAAAGCTCTTAAATGCTGGCACTTGGCTTCCTTTGAGTTTTATTTTACTCTGACAAGTGCAGATTCTACACAGAATGCTTGGGTATGAAGTTGCTGCGGAAACGAGATATACCTGAGGAAAAATATTCAAATGCTTTCCTTGGATTTGGGCCTGAAGGCTCACATTTTGCTGTGGAACTCACTTACAGTAAGCTATCTGGATGGTTTTACACAATGTTGTATTAATTTTGAAGTTTGAACAACATTTCCAATGTTTTCCTTCGCCTCAACATTTTTTTAAGATGCATTGTAGACACTTTATTGAGTCCCTACGGGTTCATTGAGATGTCATTTTCCTTTGACATTTTTCTTTATATTTATTACATTTATTTTCAAGCAGAATCTGATCAATATTATGTTTGTTAATTTTGCAGATTATGGGGTTGACAAGTATGATATTGGAACTGGTTTTGGTCATTTTGGTATTGCAGTTGAGGATGTAAGTGTTCTTTCCTTAGATGGAAATATGTCATTCTTCTTTGCATTTATTTTTTATGCATCATGTACTTGAAAGAAGATTTGCATAACCATAAAATACCATATCGTTGTTGCTTATGAGCTGTAATTATTTTGAAAGAATTTGAATTCTTTGGAGAAAGTTGAATGTGTAAGATTTATATCTATATATTGTTGGCCTGCTACCCATTAGCTTATTTGGTGAAGTGGTTTATCTCTTGTATGAGAGCATGGGTTGTAGAAGTCTTAGGTTGGAACTTTTGTATGGACAATTTAAATACATTCATTATACCCCCCTAGTGGGGTACAACTTATTTTCTGTTTCATCACGGAGATAGATGTTTGTATTTGTCACGTCAAAATTCACCTTACGGGAGAGGAATTTTTTGTTTGTGGGGTCATGATTTCCAATAGGCTCAAAGGTTTATTGTTAATTACCTTCTAATGAAGAGGAACTTCAGTTAAGGGTTATTGTGTTAGAAACATCAAAAGCAAAACTTAATGTAAGGAACATATGTAATTTTATTTAATTTGAATACTTTGGAATACAACTTAACCAAGGATATAGCTCAGTGTACAAAGATAAACAGAAGTAAGAAATTAATTTTTGGTTAGATTCGTCCCTTTTAATACGTGGAACTCAGTATTTAAACTTTCCTTTTTAACAATGTAAAAATTGATAGTTGATTTTAATTTTGGTCCCCTTTAACAATAGAGGTCTGCTTTTAAACTTCAGTGTTGGTCCTTTTTAACAATGTGGAGGTCAAATTTGAACTTTGATTTTGGTCCCTTTTAAAGACATAGAGGTCATGATTTAAAATTTGATTTTGGTCTCTTTTGATGACATAGGGTCAGAATTTAGACTCTGATTTTGGATTAAATTGTTGTTTAGTGAAGAGGCAGTCTATTTTTTAGAAAGAGAGAGTGATTAAGTGTTGGAGGATTTTTTTAACACTTTAATATTTACCTAGATAGGTGAATATTGAAGGAAATTTAAACACATTAGGCAAATTCATAGAGAGGATTAAAAGTTGAAGGAAGCCTCAAAGATGGCTAAGTATTAGAGGGACTTTAAACACATCAGCGACATTTGCATAGACAACTTGGTGTATGAGAAATTTTAAACTAGCCATGTCTGCACAGACAACTAGTTGTTTAGAAATTTGAACACATTAGTCATGCCCTCAAAGAAGACAAATATTGAATTTTTTTAAAACACGTTTGCCATATTCACAAAGTTGATTAAGTGTTCGAGGAATTTTAAATATGCTAACCATGTCCAAGAGACGACTAAGTGCTAGAGGGACTTTAAACACATCAACCATGTTTGCAAAGATGGCTTAGTGTTAAGAGCAATTTAGACATGTGAGCAATGTTTGCAGAGACAAGTGTTGGAAAAATATGAATGCATTAGTAATGTCCACATCAAGACGTAGTGTTAAAGGAATTTACACAGATTAGCCATGTCTTAGAGAGGACCAAATGTTGGAAACAATGTTTAGAATAGTAATAACGTAAGGATAATGTTAAGATAGGTTATAACGTAACACATAACGTAGGTTACACGATTTAATATTTATTTAATAAAAATAAATATATATTTAAGAATTTTTATAAATAGGTAAATAATTTTAAAAAAATCAAATATCAAAATAATATATAACACATTTAGCAAGTCTTACAACAATTTTTAGCAAATATAACAATAATTTTTCACATTCATAAGTTATAACAAGTTTCATAATAAGTTCACAAACTTAACAAATTTCACAATAAATTTCACAAACATAAGTCATAATCATACAAAACAAAGTAGTCATAATATCCTAGAATAAAATCATGCCCAAATCTCATCTATTATGACTAAATCCTCCTCCTTCAAGATGTACTCAGCGTCCTCCGGATTGATATCATCTCCGGTCTCATCCAAATCATCAATGGCGGGTCCTTTCCCTTTGTTCACGAAAGAACTATCGACCCTTTGTCTTATTTTCTCTAGACTCATTATCAACTGCAATGCTAGTAGCTTCATTATCAAGTGCGGTGATATCTAGAAAATCTCTGTCCTCATCTTCTTCCCTTGCCTGATCTTCTTCCCTTACCTCATCTAACTATGCAATATCACCCATAAGATTAGGCTCTTCGGTCTCTATAAGCCATTCATCATCGCTAGCCGGCTCATCTATTAAAATCGGATCAATATGCAATCGCCTCCTACGAATATTACTCTCTCGAAGCTTGATATTATACAACATAAATGAGAGATTGTAAACGTAATTGCTTCAAGCGACATCTTTTCTTTTGAATGGACCTTCAACAAACAAATTTATTTGTTAAAAATAAGTCATTATTATTTATTATAAAAAAGTTATAACTTGTAACTTTTCTTACCTGCTCAAAAGTGCTCCAGTTGCGTTCACATCCGGAAGTACTAATGTAAGAGAGAATCTAATTGTAAATTTTTGAAGTGTAGGAACTTCATCTTCAAGTCTCTCCCTCTAAGAAGCTAAAAGAGATTTAAGCGTTAGACAATTGAAAAATGATATAACTAAACAAAGAATCATAGATATCCACTAAATTATACTTGGACTACGAGCCTTTAAGGTTTTGAGCTAACTGGTTTCAAATTCTCCAAGCTTTTGTTTATGACATCCAAATTCACATCAACTTGTGCATACTCACGAATGTTAGAAATCATGCGCTGCATGCACTCGTGGAGGTCTCTTCTTACCTCAACATCATTGCTAAAATTCTTACTATAGAAACACTTGGATTTAGGAAGTACGCTACCGCATGAAAAGGCCTATGCAATATATCTGCCCACCTCTGGGCAATCATATTCCAGTAAGACACATACTTCCTCTTATTGCTACCACACACATCCCGTATCTTCTCCTTCACAGTATCAAGCATATCATAAAGAAAAAACATAAATGGCCTCACATTGGAATCCACCTCTCATAGAACATACACGAGTGAAAGTGTGGTGCTAAAGCAAAACAAAACTTTAGCTCAGAAACTTCTAGTAGAAACTACTGCTCTCTTTGCCTTCACTCCATTTGATTTTTTGCTCAAGTGTTCCTATTGAATTCTTTGGATGTAAATATCTTTCTCAAAGGTTGCCTTAATTGGTACAACCTTTGTAAAGTTAAGAAGAAAATAGCAAATTGCGTGATGGCCAGTCTTGGGAGTTCCTTCCCCTTTGTGTGTGCCCGAAACAAATTAAGAATCTAACCATGGTTGTATATGAATTGGGTTATACCCTTTGCCATCTCAAGAGTCTCCGTTTGAATCTTCATCTTGCCTATGTCTTTAGGCATCAAGTCAAGCAATGAGCAACGCAAGGAGTCCAATAAAGATATTTTCTTGTAGCCATAAGTCTTACACCGGTATTCACATAAGATGCGTGATTGTAGATAGTCACTTGAAAACATGCTCTTCGCCAATCTCTGCCACCACCTTATCAAGTTGCTCCCAAGTTTGATCGATTTTGACGCATCAATGGACTTATAAAAGAAAGTCCCCTCAATTCACAAGAAAGTTTATCAAGCTCCTACTTTTCTTATCCGTCCATCCATCCAACACAGTATTTTAAATATCAGATATCGGCAATATACCGGTTGGCAAAATTATATACCGGATACCGGGTGATATATTGTGATATGGTACTAAATACCGGTTGATATATCAATAATCAATGCACATAAGACATTATTAAAAGAAATAAGTTATTATCCAAACATCATATAAAAATATTGAAATATCACAATGAACATAGAATAAAATAAAATGATCTCTCAAGCAAAAAAAAAATAATTATCCAAATAAGTAACTTTATCGGCCGATATATCAGATATTTCATCTCGGATATCGGCTGATATATCAGCCACGTGGCGATATATCGGCCCATATCGGTCCAAAAACGATATCCGATAAATTTTTGCACTTATCGTATCGTCTTGGATAAAATACCGGTATCTCGGTCGATATACCGGTATATCGGCGGATATTTAAAATAATGATCCAACATCACCGTGCATCCATATTACTTCTAAGCCGCCATGTGTGTTGCCTTGATCTTATCTATATATTCTCTACCTCGGTCTTAAGGACCCGTGTACTTATCTCATAAGGGGATGGTTGCTTCAAGCCTATCCCAAACGATCCGACCTCTTCTATATCTCCTTCCAATAAGGAGTTTGAATGATGTTAAATGGAAGCCCAAGTGCATATATGCATCTCTCAATTTTTTTTACACATTTCTCCCTTGCCTCCTTATAAGAGCTCTCAAGTGTCGATTGGCAGGCTTCAAGATTGATGAATTTATTCATAGGCCCAAGAGTTCGGGGTTGGGAGTTGCTTCCGGCGGCGTTTTCCAATTCTTGGCTTACCACATTTTCTTATGATTCTCCCATCCTCCAAATTTCACGGACCAGTGATTTTTTTTCACCTCGTGATCATCAACATGTCTTTACAAGCTTTTTTCACATTGGACGGGACTTGCGCACAAATCTTAACGCTTTTTTTAGTACCGACTAAGTGATGTTTAAGCCTAGTGATTCTAATAGTTATTTTATACTTGCAAAATTTGCAATAAAACACATTTGGAGGATCACCGTTATATGATCCGCAAATTCATGTGCGGGATCCAAACTTTTAGTCATGCTATTCAATCTACATAAACAAGTATGATAATTGAATTATAACAACTAACAAGCGTGATAATTTAGAATATTTCTCTACTCACTGTCCCCCATGACTCACTCTCTCTGCTATTTACTTTCGATCTCTCTCCTCTCTCTCGTCCTCTTTCTGCCCCTTCCCTCCTGATCTCTCTCTGCTCTTTCTCCTTCCCGTCCTTTCTCTGCTCTCTCTTCCTCCGATCTTTCTGCTCTCTCCCCTGCAGAGAGAGAACGGGAGGGAGAGCAGAGAGACCAGGGGGAGAGAGAGCAGAGAGAGAGACCGGGAGAGGGAGAGAGAGCAGAGAGAGATCGAGAGGGAGAGAGAAGAGAGAGATTGGGAGAGAGTAAGCAGAGAGAGATCGGGGGGAGAGAGCAGAGAGAGAGAGAGAGTAATCAGGGGGAGAAATAGAGATAGATTGGGAGAGGGAGATATCTGAGATGGTGCCGACAACGAGAACCAGAGATGACGAGGATCCACCGACAATGAGGAATCAACGACGATGACGAGAGGTAGGTCTTCTTTCTTCTTCTTTTTTTCTCCTTCTTTCTTCTTCTTCAAGGCGCCGAGGACGAGAACAAGGGACGATGAGGATCCTCCGACGGCGGTGAACCACCGACGACGACGAGGGATCGGGGATTTTTCCTCTTCTTCGTTCTGATTTTTTTTGGGGATTTTTTCTGTGCCGTAGAACAAGAACGAGAGGATTGGGGGCTGGGTGGCTCGAGAGGCCTCGAGGGTCGGGTTTTTATAAAAAGAGGCTTTGCACAGTAACATACATTACTGTGCGTTACGTAAATAACGTAACGTAACGCACGTTACTGGGGAAAAAAAACCTAGGTTAGAGATTTTTACGTTATTTGCGAGTGTTAACTAACGGTTGCCTTGCGTTAGTTACCGTAACACGTTATGACACGTTACATAGTGTGTTATTTTGAACATTGGTTGGAAATTCTCACTTGTATGGTGGGTCCACAAGAATCTACCAAGGGCTTGATAATTTTAAACAAATTAGCCGATAATGGAAATGACTCAGTGGTAGAGGTTCACACTTATACAGAAATGACTCTTTTTTATGATAGAATTTACAAAAACGGCTTAGTGCTGAAGATTCACACTTACGCTAAAAAAATGACGAAGTGTTGGAGATTCACACTTATGCAGGGAGCCCCCACAAGAATCACTAAGTGCTTGAGAATTTTGAACACATTTATCCTGCTGAAAGAAATGATAAGTGTTCAATTTGCTCTTGTTCATTAGGCTTGTAGGATCCAATAAGTGCTTGCGATTTTACATTTATATGACAGCCCCGTTAGAAGCACCAAGTGTTTTGAGATTTATTTGCATGGTGTGGGGGGGGGGGGGTGCAGTAATCCTCCGAATTTTGTTGTGGGATCTTGGGAAAATTGAACACATGTCATGAACTTGATAATATTTAGGTGAAAACTGCATAAATTTGTATGTAAATAATTAGTATTCCATGAAAAACTGCATGCATGTGCTTTGAATGAAATGATTTATGCATGAAAATTTTGTGATTGGGATGCATAAAAGGGCCTTGGATAAATTGATTGATTTGTGAGTAGGCTGTAGGAGCTGGCCTAATAATTATGAGTTTGATATGTAATTATGGAAGCAAGAGGGCTTTTGTGAATGAGCCTTGAAACAGATGAGCCTTGTAGTATCCATCAATATTCATGAAATTTATGTTAAACTAAACAGGCCATATAAATGGATTCCAGACATGATAATTAACATGCACCTTAGGCTATGGTTCGAGAGATTAGCAAGGTGGAGTGTGTAGGGGTAACCAAGAGTGTCGGGAGTTTGACAAGGACAACAGAGTTAAACAAAAAGGCCAGTAAGGCCATTGTGATGATGAGCTTGTGGAGGGCTACAAATTGTGCATTTCGAGAAGAACAACACCTTAGGATAGCCCTACCTCATTTCCTTCCTACTTTTTCATTTTGTTGAGTAACTTTTTACTTTCAGCATTAAGAACTTTGGCGGAGAATGAGGAAAGGTAAACAGAGGCTGCCATTCAAAATGCAGGACATACTTAGGGTTGGCAGCTCATCAAGATTGGATTAAGAACTAAATACGAATGCAAAGGATGATCATGCATGAGAGGTGCAAAATAGGTTTCAAGTGTTGAAGTTAGGATTTTGCACTCAGTAGTGGAGTCGGCAGTTTGTGTGCATTGCAAGAGAGGAAATGGTGTGTGTGCACGCGCATGTGCACAAGAGAGTGTGAGAGTATTGGTTACCTTCTTCCTTCTTCACACGCTAAACGAGGGTGGGCGGAGAGAACAATGGGACGCAAAAAGCTTATTTTGGTGGTTGAGGTTAATGTAGGATTGTTATTTGAATTTTTTTGCATGGAGGAGTTAAATTGGTTTTGGGTGGAGAGAGATTCTTTTTTTTTTCCCTGCCGAGGATTGTCTAATTTTGTAGGGGAGGAGTGGAATTAGTAGTGGAATCTAGTACTGGAATTGATTGAGAGCAAGCGGTTTGCTGAGTAGAATGTGAGAGAAGTTGAATAGTGGTGGGACCCACATTGAGACGTATTGAGAATAATTCTGGTATTGGACTCTTGACATCACCTGGGCCTTGTATAATTCTAGTATTGGGCCAAGTCCTTTTCCTTTTTTCTCTTCTTTCTTCTTCTATTATTTTTGTTGGTTTGGGCTAACTCCTCTTCCTATAACTGTTTTTGGCACTTTATTTAAAAAATTAAAATATAAATCCTAACTGATTTGAACTTATGATTTGAATTATATGTCAGTTAGAATCTAACTACTCTGGATTTAATTAGATATAAAATCCTAACATAATCAATGTTTCCATCTATTTAAGGTCTCTTCTTTTTTCAACTTTCCAATCTCTCTCTGTTTTCTTTTCTTTAAACTATGGGGAGAATAATCATATATTTCTTTTTCTTCTCCCTTTCTTTTCGTCAAACACCCCCTTTAATGTTTGAAATAGAGAAAGCGTAAAGTGAAGCCCTTGTCCTTCCACAAAGCGAAGCATAAACTTCAAAGCGAAAAGCATAAGCTTCAAGAATTTTTCATTTTTTTATAATTAAAACTATATTCTGTATAGATATATAGCATATAAATAATTTAAATTTTATAGAGATGATTAATATTTATCTATTTATCTATTTTATCTAATTTAGATGATAAAATGAAAAAAGAAATAAACATCCCCAACAATAAAACTTCTCGTGTGTGATTGATGTTGCTAATGATCGCGAAATAACACGTAAGAGATTCTTAACATGAAGAAAGTGAAATGTCTATTTAAGTGCTAGGAAATAAATTGATCAAGCCCATCAAAGGAAAATGTGGAGTAAAAAAAAAATGCAAGGCAGGTAAGTTGAAGCTTTAACTAAAAAAGCGCAAAAGCATGAAAACTTCATGCAAATAGTGTAAGCTTCACATAAAATAGCATAAGCTTCATTGTGCAGCGCTTTACTCTATTAGCTATGTAGTGAATTGTCACTTCTATGCTTCAAAGTGCATAGAAGCGAGCTTTGTAGCGAGTTTTTAACACATTGACCCCCTTCCTCCCCTTTCATTGCTAGTTATCTTCCCATTGGAGGCCACTATTCAAGGCCCACATGAGACAAAGTGTTAAGGTTACTTTTTATACATCGTTGGCCTATATCCATTAGCTTAACCTTTTGGCTAGAGTGATTATCTACTGATCTTTGGCCTTAAACAATTATTAATGGTTCAAGGCTAACCCATGCTTGTAATCAAAGAATATGCGTCAATTGTTACTTGATTGCTCAATAACAAACTACTCTCGCGGCTATAAGTACTATTTTGTTTTGCTAGTTCGTTTCATCATATGTTAGAATATGATCCTGCTTAGTTCCATAGCTTATTGTTTTGCATTGAACATACGTTCCATTCCCAGGTAAATCATATAATCTTACCTTTTTATCTGGACCTGTTGCTGGTCTCGGGGGCAGACTGGAGGCTTACCTCTTAATTGCACGAACAAACTACCAACTGGCTGTTCAAGGTTTATGACATTATGTTCTTGTTAATGGTTGCTTCAGCTAGGAATGTAGCACCAACTCATAAAGGGTTAATATCAAATTGTAACCAGTCTTAAACCTTGTTATCTCTTTGTGGAGCTTTCTCTGACTTTGGATTTTCCTCCATGGTCCCCATTATAGTTTAAACTAGCTTTTGCTCCTGCCAAACGGACATGTAAGCAAAGGATAATATTCCAGTGCAAGGTATCATATGAAAATTATATTTTCTGTCCAAATAACACTTGTCTTGTAAGTCGCAAACTTTAAACGTAAATCTACCACATAATAATGTTAATATACTACATGACCTCTGTCTTAATAAGTCCTAAGAGAATAGGAGAGATCAATGACAGAGGAGGCTCTATAATAGTAAGAGAACATAAAAGGGTAGCTCAAATAAAAGATATGAGACCCACTAGAGTAAAAAATAAACTAATACTTGGAAGCCCTATTGTTTCTAGATTTCTAATTGTATGTGGACAACTTGATTTAAAAATCTTTAACTTTCTTATTTTTTCAATAATATGTTGAGGATACCGTATAAGTTACGAGGGTTGAGGGTAATATTGTTATATTTTAATTCGCCTTTGCAGGTCAAACACCCATTTTATGGGCTGAAACTTGTGTTCTGCACAAGAGTTTTTTTTTTTTTTGTCTAATTTGCTTTTGAAACGCGGTCTTGTGGATCGGCCTAGGCTGCTCTAATACTATATTAAAGTTATTTTCACCACCCTAAAACTTTGAAGTTGTGGTAAGAATTGAGGGTAATATTGTTACATTCTAACAACAAAAAGCTATTGAGACACACACAAACACACTTGGGTTTTGAGAAAAATATGGAGATGAATCGTTCTCATTCAAATTCAATATTAAGCCATTTAAATTGAAGATTAACTCAGGTGGAGTTGATTTATATTATTAAGAGTGATTAAAAATAAAAATTTAAGTGTTTTAAATACTTTTTGCTTATTCATCAAGTAGGCGCAAAATAACGGTCGAACAAGTGCGTTGGTTAATTTAACGGTGTTAACGATTTGAAACCTAATAAAAGTTGGTGTGTGAGGGTTTTTAAATGTTTAAATTATGATCAAATGATCGGATCGATAATTTATATGTCTAAAGTCATATATCTAAGTAATATGCTACTTTCGGCCGTTCATTTTGTATACTTGATACATGAAAAGGAAAACTATAAAATACTTGATTTTTAGTTATTTTACATACTGTAGATCTACAGAGTGAATCTTGTATTTGAATACTGTAGCATTGAATTTAAGTGAGAATCATTCATGCTCAAATCCTTTCAGAAGTAGTCAAATCTCTCTCTCGCTAAACATACATACATACATATGTATATATAGAGAGAGACTTGTGTCTTTCTGAAGGGATTTGAGCCTGAATTCTTTCAACTTGAATACAACCCTCTGATATTCGAATATAAGATCCACTCTGTTAAAGTTGATCTATATTTTTTCAAGTATTTTATAAACCAAAAATCAAGTTATTTGAATACTTTTTGCCCATCCATCAATCGGCACAAAAGGGATGATCGAAAGTAGTGAGTTGATTAGATTTATGTCTTTAGACATACAAATTCTCGATCCGGACATTTGATTATGATTTAAACATTTAAAAACCCTATAAACTAATTTTTGTTAGGTTTCAAGTGTTCTACACCGTTAAACTAGCCAACTCACTATTTAGGCCGTCCGTTTTTCTCCTACTTGATGCATGGGTAAAAAGTATTCAAAACACTTGATTTTTGATTTATAGATCCTTGAAATAATATAGACCAACTTTAACGTAGTGGATCTTGTATTCGAGTGTTAGAGGGTTGTATTTGAGTTTGAAGGATTCAGGCTCAAATCCTTTTGGAAGGACACAAGTATATATATCGTTACTCAAATACAATCTTATGACATCCGAATACAAGATTCATTCTAATGAAGTTGATCTACATTATTTCAAGTAGCTAAACACCAAAAATTATGTATTTTGAATACTTTTTGCCCATCCATCGAGTAGACGCAAAATGAATGGCCGAAAATCACATATTGCTTAGATTTACGTCTTTAGACATACAAATTCTTGATCCGGCCATTTCATTATGATCTAAACACTTAAAAACTTTCACACACCAATTTTTGTTAGATTTCAAATATTCGATACTGTTAAACTAACCAACTCACTATTTCAGTCGTCCATTTGTGCCTACTTGATGAATGTGCAAAAAAATATTCAAAACACATGATTTTGATTTTTAGTTGCTTGAAATAATGTGAGTGTATCTTGCATTCGGATGTCGTAGAGTTGTATTTGAGTGGAAAGGATTCGACTCCGATTTCTTCCGGAATGACACAACTCTCTCTCTCTCTATATATTTATATATATGAGAGACTTTAAAGCTAGTTATGCCCACCTATACAGTGTGTATATATAAAGATATTGGACAATCCACTCCGTTTATCTTGATCTACATGTTTTAATAGGCTTATAAATAAAAATATATGCATTTTGAAGTTTAATTGCTCATGCATCAAGTGGTTGCAAAAAGAACAATTTTCAATTGTCAAAAATTCATTCATTTTGCCACCACTTAAAGCATGGGTAAATGATCTTCAAAGTTTATGATTTTTTGTGCATAGAATTTTAAAATATGTAGATCACGATAAATAGAATGGATCATTTAATTTCATTGCACAACGTGCAATTTTATAAGTGGAGTATTGAAGCCTTACGCCACACACACATATGTGTCATTCCGAAAGGATTCGAGGTCGAATCCTTCCACTCAAATACAATTTTACGATATCCGAATGAAAAATCCATTTTGTTGAAGTTAATCTGCATTATTTCATGTAACTGAAAATCAAAAATCATGTATTTTGAATACTTTTTGCCCATCCATCAAATAGGCGCAAAATGGACGGCCGAAAATAACATATTGCTTAGGTCTACGCCTTTAGACATACAGATTCTCGATCTGATCATTTCATCATTATCTAAACACTTAAAAACCCTCACACATTAGATTTCAAATATTTTACATCGTTAAACTAACCGATTCTCTATTTCGGGCGTCCATTTTGTGCCTACTTGATGGATGGACAAAAAGTATTCAAAATACATGATTTTTTAATTTTTAGTTACTTGAAATAATGTAGACCAACTTTAACAGAGTGCATCTTGCATTCAGGTGTCATAGGGTTGTAATTGAGTGGAATGATTCAGCCTCGAATTCTTTCGGAATGACACAAGTCTATGCACACGCACACATGGCTCCTTCGGGAAGGTTTGGAGTCAAATTCTTCCCATTCAAATTCAATGTTAGGAAAACCAAGTTTAAGATTCATCCGTTCAAGTTGATTCACATCATTTAGAGAGTCTATAAACAAAAAATCAAGTGCTTTTGAGTTTTGTTGCTTATGCATCAAGCGAGTACAAACTAAAACGACCTATATAGCATGTTGCTTAGTTTAACAGTATAGTATTTGTAATCTAACAAAAACTGGCAAGAATTTTTAAGTGTGTACATCATTCTCAAATGGTTAGATCGAGAATTTGTATGCCAAATATCATAGATTTAAACAACGTGCTAGTTTACTCTCTGTTTTGTACCTATGGATGCATGAGCAAACAAATTTCAAAATAATTAATTTTTATTTTTATCCCCCTTAAATAGTATTAGATCAATCCTAGCAGAATGGATCTTCCATTTGATTTGTCTAATATCGAATTTTAGTGGGTAGGATTTGGCTTCAAATCTTTCTCACTCAAATACAATCCTACGATATTCGAATGCAAGATTCACTCCGTTGAAATTGATCTATATTATTTCATGTAACTAAAAAAATCATGTATTTTGAATAATTTTTGCCCATCTATCAAGTAGACGAAAAATGAACTGTCGAAATAGTGAGTTGGTTAGTTTAACGGTGTATAATTTTTGAAACCTAAAAAAAATTATGTATGAGGTTTTAAATGTTTAGATCATGATCAAATGGTCGGATTTAGAATTTATATGTTTAAAAGTCATAGATCTAAGTAAAATGCTATTTTTGATCGTTCATTTTGCGCTTACTTGATGAACGGGCAAAAAATATTCAAAATACTTGATTTTTGATTTTTAGTTACTTAAAACAATGTAGATCAACTTCAATGGGGTGGATCTTGTATTTAAATATCGTGTGATTGAGTTTGAGTGGGAAAGATTCGGGCTCGAATCCTTTCGCATGTACCCAAGTTTATATATATATATATATATTTGTGTAATTCTGAAAGAATTCGAGCTTGAATTCTTCCCACTCAAATACAACCATACATTATCTAATTACAAGATCCATTTCATTGAAGTTGATCTATATTATTTCAAGTATCTATAAACCAAAAATCAAGTATTTTAAATACTTTTTGCCCATGCGTCAAGTAGGAAAAAAAGGACGGCCTAAATAGTGAGTTAGTTTAACGGTGTAGAACATTTAAAACCTAATAAAATTGGTTTGTAGGTTTTTTAAATGGAGAGATCATGATCAAATGGCCTGATCGAGAATTTGTATGTCTAACCAACTCACTACTTTCTGCCCTTCATTTTACGCCGCTTGATGGATGAGCAAAAAGTATCCAAAATACTTCATTTTTGATTTTTAGTTATTTTAAATAATATAGATCAACTTCAACAGAGTGGATCTTGTATTTGTATGTCAGATGTTGGTATTTGAGTGAGAAGGATTCGAGCTTGAATCCTTTCAGAACTACACAAGTCTCTCTCTCTCTATATATATATAGATAGACTTATGTCCTTTCGAAAGGATTCGAGCCCGAATCCTTCTAACTCAAATACAACCCTCTGACATTCAAATGCAAGATCCACTCCGTTGAAGTTGATCTACATTATTTCACATATCTATAAACCAAAAATAAAGTGTTTTGGATACTTTTTGCCCATTCATCAAGCGACACAAAATAGACTGCCAAAAGTAGTGAGTTAGTTAGATCTATGTCTTTAGACGTACAAATTCTCAATCCAGCCATTTGATTATGATCTAAACATTTAAAAAACCTACAAACCAATTTTGTTAGGCTTCAAATGTTCTATACCGTTAAACTAACCAACTCACTCTTTAGGTCGTTTGTTTACCCCTACTTGATGCTGGATAAAAAGTATTCAAAACACTTAATTTTTGGTTTATAGATACTTGAAATAATATAGATCAAGGAGTGGATCTTGTATTCGAATGTTGGATGTTGGTATTTGAGTGGGAAGGATTCGACCTCAAATCCTTTTGGAAGGACACAAGTCTCTCTCTATATATATACTCGCTCTATATATACATACTCTCTCTATATATATACATATATATATATATATAGAGTATGTATATATATATATATATAGAGTATATATATAGAGTATGTGTGTGTATATATATATAGAGAGAGACTTGTGTCTTTCCAAAAGGATTTGAGCCCGGATCCTTTCCACTCAAAGTCAACCCTCCGACATTCGAATATAAGATCCACTCCGTTGAAGTTGATCTATATTATTTCAAGTATCTATAAATCAAAAATTAAGTATTTTGATTACTTTTTGCCCATCCATCAAGTAAGAAAAAAAATGGATAACTTAAATAATGCGTTGGTTAGTTTAACGGTGTAGAACATTTGAAACCTAACAAAAATTAGTTTGTAGGGGTTTTTAAATATTTAGATCATAATGAATTGGCCGGATCAAGAATTTGTATGTCTAAAGACATAGATCTAATCAACTCACTACTTTCAGCCGTCCATTTTGCGTCGCTTGATGGATGGACAAAAAGTATTAAAAATACTTGATTTTTGGTTTATAAATACTTGAAATAATATAAATCAACTTCAACAGAGTGGATCTTTTATTCGAATGTCGTAATGTTGAATTTGAGTGGGAAGGATCCGGGCTCTAATCCTTTTAGAAGGACACAAGTCTATATCTCTCTCTCTATATATATTTGTATGTATGTATATATCAGAGAACCAGTTTGGATTCATTCCGGGGCGATCGACGACAGAGCCTATTCATTTGCTTCGTCAACTTATAGAGCGATTTCGAGAGAGGAAAAGAAATTTGCACATGGTCTTTATTGATTTAGAAAAGGCTTATGATAAGGTGCCAAGAGAGGTATTGTGGTGGACATTGATGAAAAAAGGAGTCCCAATTAAATATATTGACATAACCAGGGATATGTACGATGGAGTAGTGACAAATATCAGAACTTGTGGAAGCATAACAAGTGATTTTTCTATCACAATTGGATTGCATCAAGGATATACATTGAGTCTATTCTTATTTGCCATAGTGATGGATGAGTTTGCTAGAGCTATTCAGGATGAGATACCATGGTGTATGCTATTTGCTGATGATATTATCCTAGTCGATGAAACGAGAGATGGGTAAATGCAAAATTAAAGTTATGGAGGCAAACTTTAGAATCTCGATGTTTTACAATAAGTAGGACCAAAACAGAGTATATGAAGTGTAAATTCAGTAAACAGGGAATCTGAGATTATAGTCTTGTGACACTAAATGGTCAAGAAATATCGATGAGCAGTCATTTTAAGCATTTGGGTTCTATTATACAAAAGGATGGGGAGGTCAATAGTGATACCAACCATAGGATCAAAGCCGGCTGGTGAAATAGAGAAGTGCAACAGGAGTTTTATGTGATCGTAATATTTCGTTATGGCTGAAGGAAAAGTTTTATCGGACTGCTATTAGGCCAGCTTTGTTATATGACACAGAATGTTGGGTTATAAAGAGATATTATGCCCAGAAGATGAGTGTAGCAGAGATGCACATGTTCGTTGGATGTGTGGTAACACGAGGAGAGATAAGGTGAGAAGAGAATATTCGTACTAAGATAGACGTAGCTTCTATAGAAGAGAAGATGAGAGAAAATTGCCTACGATGGTTTGGTCATGTGTGACGTAGACCTACAGATGCGCCAGTCCGGCGAGTAGAGCGTATCAAATTAGGACAAATTAAAAGAGCGTAGGAAAGACTGAAGAAACATGGATGGAGGTAATACGACAAGATATAGAGGCTAAAGGTCTTAGTGAAGGCATATTGCTCGATAGGAATTAGTGGAGAAAGCTGATCCATGTGCCCGATCTGGCGTAATTCTCTTTTGGTTCATGTAGCCTACCCCAAATACTTGGGACAAATGGCTTAGTTGTTGTTGTTGGACACACACACATATTAGCATATAGCTTAGGTTGGAAATATTTTGAAATAACTTTAAATTTTGAGGGAACATCAAAAAAACACATTTGAGGGGTACGTAATATTTAAGATTTCAAGGGCATATCTGAACACCCATATAAGAAAATATTTCAGTTGCTCAAACATTAAACAAATATCATGTATAGTAATACTTTGTCCAAAGGAAATAATGTTATATATGCACTTAAGTTGCTCAAAAATCAACCCAGCATTTGAAATCTATTGCGCCTAAGAGCATTTTAATTACCCAATATGAATTTAAGAGTATGAAGCAACAGCATTTAAAACTGATGTTTCCCTATGGTTACAAACCAAAATGGATAAACTTAATATTTTGAGTTTATCAGTATACAATCACAAATTATCATGCCTTATTTGCCGCCTTTCATTTTTTTTTTCGCAGGAAAAATTCCAAAACATTTTACTGATCGACTTTATCAAGTTTTCACAAAGAGCACGATTTCCAACATGACGATTGTTTAAAGAAGGTCTAAAAGTTGAAATAAAGGAAAAAAAGTTTGTATGAATAAAAAATGGCTAGAGGATTTAATGAGGACATCACGCAGTTCCCATTTATCTTTTCATGCCTTAGCTTATTTAGAGGATTTTGTATTTTGTTTCAGCTTTATTTGTAGTAGATGTTTTAGCTTTATTTGTATTCCTTTGTGGGCGTTTAGTACCACATCGATTATTTCCCAGTAGTCCTTTTTTATAAAGCCTATATAAGGCCTCCTAAACTATTGTATTGAGATTATTGAATGATTAAGAAATTCCTCAAATTATCTGGTTTAATTCTTGAGTTTATTTGCTCTCGAGTTTCTGGGTGAGAAGCCTGCGTAAGGGTGGAAACCCAAATCTTATCTTATTCTCAATCTTAAATCTTGGTTACGATTTGAAGGTGATTGCGATCCAGGTTGGTATTACATCATTTTGGTATCAGAGCCCTGGTTTTCAATTCCCTTCAAAAAAATTTTTTTTTCAAAATTTTCTTCCAGTCTCCAAACCCTAGATCTATATTCCAGATCCATTCAAAAAACGAAGAAAAAAAGAAAAGAAGAAAAAAAAGAAAAGAAAAGAAAGAAAAAGATTTCACTGTTCCAAAAAAAATTACAGTGAAAATTCTCATCGAAAAATCCTTGAAAATTCGAAATCTCCACTATTCATCTTCTCCAAATTCCGACGCCCCACAGCAGACCATCACCATCCACGCCCTCCGCCGCCGCTGACAGCCATGGCCTCCGTCGTCATCATCGCCAGATCCGACGAAGCAGTCGCCATCGCGCCTCCACCCTCCTCCGCCACTCCACCAAACCCTAAGGGCAGATCGAAGGGAAAAAGAGGTGATCGGGCTCGCCGGCGCTCCCCGACCCACGTCGTCGTCTCCCCAGGCTCGTCGGCACTGCCAGATCAACGTCGTCCACTCCCTAGGCTCGTCGGAGCTACCGGAAGCTCGATTCGACGACAACGCAGTAGGATCAGTCCTCGTCGCCTTCCTTGATCCAGGTCATCGCCGCTGCCTCTGGTTTACACCGACACCACCACCTTGCTCATCATCATCGTCTTCGTCAACATCTCCCAAGGCCAGATCTGCATCCACGACCACCTCCGACATCATCTTCGCCAAACCTCCGACGTCGCCGCCTACTCCTCACTCGCCGCCATCTTCTCTGCCCCCTGGTGCCGTCAGTGTCTCATCGAAGCCCTCTGAAGCTTCGTCGAGCTCGCCTGAACACTGTGGAGCCTCGTCGACCCTGCCGCTGACGGGACCCCCGCCGTGCCTTCGCCGAAGAAGAGCTTGAGTTGACGACAACTTGAAGAAGTCCCCAGAGCGTCTCCTCCGAAGGATTCCACCCGAGCTTCGCCTAGATCTCTGCCACCGCCACCGCAAGCCGCCCCTTGTCGCGAACCCTAGCGGAGATCGAGGGAGGGAAACGGGCGCGCTGCGAACAGGGCCGTAAGGGCGAAGCGGGTTCTCTTCTGAGAACCCGATTTGGCTTAAGAAAAGGGGATCGAGTCGGGTCGGATCCAAACGACCCGACCCAACGCTCTTGACCCGGCCCGGTCAAAACAGTCAGCTTCTGCTGACATCAGCGCTGACGTCAGCAACCGGGTTAACCCACTGAGTTGACTCAGTCCAGATCCAGTTCGTCTTGACTCAGTCCAGAATCGCAGCATTGCTTCTGACGGCCGTTCAGGGCTCGTTTCAAGCCCAATCGATCCGTTTTTGAGGCAGTGGATTCGTGACAACCAGTACTACGCTCCTACAGCAGTCACAATCTGGTTCAAGCTCCGATCGTCTTCCAGATTCAACTCAGTAGATCAGCGCACCACAGTTCAGAGCTTGTTTCTGCCCTGATTCGGGCCCGATTTGCGTCATTCTCGAGGCATCCAGCTTCCACTTCTTATCACCGATGTCCAAGAATCTTGTGGGCGATCTCAACTCTTCAGTGTGAGTATTTCTCTGAGGAATCTTCGAGAATTTTTGCGTTTGGGCGTGAACGACTCCCCCTGAGGTGATATCATAACTTGACCTGATTCGTTAACTGTTAGATTACTTGCAACTACTATATGCATTGCTATAATTTGTTGGTTGAAATGCTCTCTGCTTCGATCTAGTGGTTGCATCTTTTCATCATTTTAGGAATGCATTTTCTTTACATTTAAAACTTACACTTTAGGGTATATTTTTATTTAGTTCAATAATTTAGTTTAATTGACTCTAGGGCTCTTCATTGCATTTGCTTGTTTGCTTGAGCTATCATGACTAGTCAGCAGTATAGGGACCCCCACTTAGACCAGCTACATAATCTCTATCAGGGTCATATGTCCGTTCATGATTACATTACCATATTTAAGGACATAACCTATCGTAGTGAAGTGAGAGAGCACCCTTCTGAGACTGTAACTAGATTTGTTTGGAGTTTACAACCTAAAATAGAACGTGCTTTGATTACTGGCCCCTATGACTTAGACACTGTTGAAGATGCCTTTGATGTTGCATTAAGATTGGACTTGACTTTCAAAACGCTAGTCAATGTCAAGGTCAGATGTTCTAAATGTAAGGGATATGAACATTATGATTATCAGTGCCCCTCGGAGAGTCAACATGTTAGAACTGTGTCCACTGATGAAGTTAACGACTCGAAGGCTGTTGAGGATGTCCAAGTTTCCTCTAAGACTGTTAATATAATTGAAGATTAAAAGTTGATTCTGTCACACAGATTATTGATGAAATTCACACGTCTTCTGATAGTGCCAAGGATGACGTGGACGAGATAGTTGAGCCTAATATACCCACTGTGCCTAATCAGCCATTCTAGTCTTCTTGTGTTGAACCTAATTTTATGGTTATTCCTATCAATTCATCTTTTAGGGAATCACCTGAATTTCTTGCCAAGATTCAGCAAATGGTTTCTAATACTTCTTTTTCGGGTTGTTTAGAGTTTGTGTCCGAGTCCCGTGTACCTCCATCGTTAGATGTGTGTCCTTCTAGGCATATTATATCTCTCATTCTCCCATCGTTAGGAGTTATGCTTAGAATACCTACTGCTTTGCATCTGCCTGTTGTACATAATTGATGATATCACTAGGCTGATAGCAATTTGCAATAACACCTACAAATTTGCTGCATACCCATATAATATTTTGCAGGAATTTACAGTTGATAATAGGGTGATGGTTACGAGTCACTCTGAGGCCACGAGAAAGTTGCACGCTTAGCGTAAAGATTTCGAAATGACTCTGAAGAGGATTGCGTACATTGCTTACGAGTTGGATAGCCCGTGGGATCCTGGTATCAGCTCCGTCTTCAGCCAGGATGATGTGCCTCGCTCTACTCTCTGTGCCTTGATCGTGCTGCTATCTTCCACAACCGATCCGTCATGGAGACCAGCTCCTCCTCCGCCACCATGGTCTCGACATGATGTACTCATGCTGCTGCCACGACCACCACCTTGGCCCGATTGAGATGCTTCGTGAGGAGAGTCCTCACTCGACAGGGTCGAGTTTCTCCCACCCGAGGGAATTGATGAGGACATCACGCAGTTCCCATTTATCTTTTTATGCCTTAGCTTATTTAGAGGATTTTGTATTTTGTTTCAGCTTTATTTGTAGTAGATGTTTTAGGTTTATTTGTGTTCCTTTGTGGGCGTTTAGTACCACATCAGTTATTTCCCAGTTGTCCTCTTTTGTAAAGCCTATATAAGGCTCCCTAAACTATTGTATTGGGATTATTGAATGATTAAGAAATTTCCTCAAATTATCTGGCTTAATTCTTGAGTTTATTTGCTCTCGAGTTTCTGGGTGAGAAGCCCGCGTAAGGGGTGTAAACCCAAAATCTTATCTTATTCTCAATCTTAAATCTTAGTTACGATTTGAAGGTGATTGCGATCCAGGTTGGTATTACATCAGGATTGGTACCATCACAGCCGTTTTTACAACTGTTTTATTTGATCTCTCTCTGAATATTGGGTATTTTAAATAGGCAGCAGTTGGTCTTCTTTGCATGTAATCTCTATTTCTCTGTGAGGGTGCTAGAAATATGAATATCCATACGTCTACCATAGCAATATATAGTAAATCTAAGGAATATCTTGGGCACATTTTTCTTTAACTTATTTTGGTGTACGACTTTGATTTGAGCCCTTGGATGAATGGGCAACTGATTTCCCAATTATTCTCTGTAACCCCCCTTCATGTGGGCCAGTTATGCTAGTGGAACTAGTCCCCACATGACCTCTTTTTTTCCTTCTCTCTTCTTTCTTCTTTTTTTTTTTGATATGAATAGCCAAAATCCATGGATAAATTCCGAGAAGTCCCCCTGTAATAAGGTTTGACAAAGAATCTACTGATTTGAACGTCATGGATAGCTAGATATCATGCATGATTTTTGTCTATCGAGTGGTTTCCCGGTAAGTAGGTTGCAGATAATGGTTCTCCGATTGATTTTTCTTTTTTTTTGGCTAGTGATTTTGCTGTAATGGCCATGTGGCGTTGGTTGTTTTCTGTGGACAGACGTTAGTCTAGGCACATGTGTAATCAGCTGTGGGGAAGGGATAGTTTTAGAGTTAAGGTGGGGTTAAGCTATTTTGTCGATTAACAACTGTTTCTGGCCACCTGTGGATTGAATTAAGAGAGGATTTTTAACAAGAGCTGGTAGTATTACATTTTTCCCCCCTCTTAGCAGCTAGCTGCTGTCAAGTGTGTAGGAGTTTGCTATTGGTTTGCCGGTCCTCTGGGTGCAAGGACCAGTCCAGTATCATGCAAATATACTTTTTCTTGTTTTTTAAACCATCAATACAAATTTAAAAAAAAAACCTAAATTTTAATTCATTTTGGTAGGCAACTCCCTGGATTATCTGACATTTACCTGGAAATCACCTATATAGGAATTTCTTGTCAAATCTAAAATAGTGCAGAAGCATTTTCTGCAACTCAACAGAACAAGAATATCTTGAGGCCTATAAATCAATTAAAACTGCTAAATGGTACAGGAATAGTTCTACTGGGACGTATTAGTGAAACTGCAATGTTTTTGGTTAGAACATTTGGTATTTGGAACAATTAAAACTGGAATATCTGATGGATCAAACAGGTTTCACCCACCATCCTGTCCCCTCTCTCTACTCCCTAGACTCGATCCCTTCCCACCTATTTCAATCTGCCCCTTAACCATCAGATGCCTCGGCCTTTTGTTTCATAAGATAATTACTTAATATAATAATTATTAATATGTTCATATTTTAGTTTAATCATCGCAAAATTTTTATTTAATAAGATCATTACTAATAACATAACTGATTATGGGATGATACTTAATTTTTCACTATTTATTTATTAATAGTTATTAATACCTAGGGTTGCTATCGAGTCGGGTTCGGGTACCACTACTCGGACCCTAACCCCTATGGGTACCACTTTTGGACTGAGATCTGACCCTTTCATGAATGGGACATAATCTTATAACCACCAGGTGCTACTCGTCGCTGGCGGCCTAGAGCGGGTTCAGGTTCGGTATTTGTTATATTTATTTAAATTTCTAAAATGGGACTAACAAACATTACTAAATCAAAGCAAAGCAATCACAAATAAAAAACAGATTACTTTCCCAAAAAAAAAAAAAAACAGATTAAAAGCAACCGTAACACATTAAATTAAAGAATAAATTTGTGGAACAATTAAGGAAAATTTTGTGGAAAATAATTGAAGAAGAACATTTATAATTTGGAAAATAGGAAACATGCATAGAGAAGGAGACTATGGAGATGGCAGCTACAAACTGATGGTGGAAAGAAACTGAAGTTGGTTTTTTTTTTTTTTTATTCCTATTGGTGCAAGTGGTAATGAGTTATGTAATTAGTTGATGTTAGTGGTTAGGTACCGTAAACTTATAACTTTTAGTAAGTCAATTCATTTTAGTTAATGAATCAGACATAATGAAAACCTATTTTCTAATATTAGTATACATATTTAATTATTTGTTTAAGTCACGAGTATTTTACCTGGTCCGGGTTGAGTCTGAGTTGAGTAATATAAGCACCACACGTCCTTATCCAATAACTAAATAGGTCTACATGAAAGATACCTAGGTCTTACCCAATTTTATGAACGATATAACTTTTTGACCTAGTATATAACCACTCGTAAGCGGGTATGGTATGGTTTTCGGGTCTAGTTTGAGTGGGAACAACATGTGAGTCTAGGTAATGGGGATTTGTAACCACCCTATTAATATCATTACACAAGTTTATTAAGCAATAATTAACAAATTTTATCTTAATTGCATAAATTATGGAAAATAAACAAGGTGACATTCCATATTTATAAATTGGGGTTTAATGAATTGTTATTGTTTACAATGCTTATTGTACGGTTAATGCTTATATCATAGTTTGCATCCATATCCATTGATTCAGATTCTTTCCATTTCTTATGGGAAGTGGAGAGACCATTGTCTTGTCACAACCATCTATAATGATGCAGATGACCATGATGAGAAACATAGAGAAATACGAGGTATGGTTTTTGTATCTTGTTAGAGCCGTGGCCAATAGTTTTGATGAGAAGTTATCTTTTTGAAAAAGATCTCTTTATTGTATCCATTTGTACCAAATATACTTGTCCCCTTTATTTTTAAAAAAAAATTGACATAAAAGAAGCATTTTGTTAAAATGAAAGAAACATTTTATTTAATGTAACAATTAACTAATAAGAAAATTAAAAAGAAATTTAATTAGAATAAGATTAAATAAAAAGAGAAATTATGATAAATCACAAAAAGTCCCCTTCATCTATAGTTTGTACCTTATAGTTTAAGGTCATCCATCATCTGTCAAACTCAACAACTAATCCTTCAATTTCTTTCGTTAAATAGTTGTTCAGTAAGTGGGTGCATTTCAAGGTGGTTTTATATGATTTTAAGATAACTCTTAAATATCATGATTACATGCTCACTCATGGTCATTTTAGGCCATTTGGCAAGAGTTAGCCTCTAATACTCGTATATAAATGAATTTATAGTGAATCTTATAGGATTGGAACAAACATAGTTGTAGCTATTGGGAGCAAGCCTGTCAATTGGTCGGGTTTGAGGCGGTATGGTAATTACCAAAGCCAAACTTGTTTACCATATAGGTTCCGACTTGATGCGGTTACCTGCGAGTCCAAAATCATTATTCCAATACCCATCCCATTTAGTCACGGGTCCAAATGGATTACCCGACCTGACCCAATTATCTTCTAATTTATTTGTTCCAAATTTCCCACAAACCTTTGATTCGAAATACTCACAAATATCAAATGATTCCAATTACACAATTTCAAATGATTAAATTCAACAAAAAGTCCAACTATCCACCCACAAACACAAGTTCAAAAATTACTAGTCCAATAAATATTCCACAACACATATTTAATTCTAAGACATTATTAAATTAAAGGGTATGGATCTTAATCAGGTACGGTACCGGTAGAACCAAATTCGACCCATTTACTAATAGGATAATCAGGTCCGGGCCCTATTTGGGTCAACGGGTATAGAAATCTAATCAAACCTGTGTTCGGGTTGGGTACGGCTTCAAACCCGACCCATTGACAGGCCTAACTGGGAAAGAGGGAGAGTGGCAGGTCTAAATCGAATTGGACCCGCTAATTGAGAGAAATCTCTCTCTCTCTCGCCCATTAATTAGCCATGTTTATGTGAAATCCAGCACATAAAATAAAAATGATGTGACATTTTATATGGGGCCACTGCATTATCATTTTAAAGCATGCGATCCCACACAAAACTTTAGTTACAGAACAATGGAAATTTATTTCTTTTGGTAGAATATTTAGCTAATAACTGTCCGCAGGGTTTTGAGAGCTTTAGTTTGTATGGAGCATGTTGTTTTCTTTTGTTTTTGAGTAAAAACAATTTGTTGATTCCTAATGCGAATTTAATCACATTCTTCATAAGCTGGTAAATATAACTGCATTTTCTTGAGTGAGTGAACTTACAGAGACGCTTGGGAATAAAAAACTCAAATACAAATTTGAACACTGCACCTGCAATCTGCATCCAAGAAACATTGTCTATATGTTGGAGTTTGAAACTACTCGCTTGGAGAATTAGTGAAGAACAGCATTCTTGTTATGGATGCAAAAGCATTTTTATGCCCCAAGCATATTCTTGGTTTCACTATGCTGAATCTTGAAGATTCCTTGCAGACTGATTCCAATTAATCTGTTTCTGTTAGGACGTGTTTGGTTTCAAGGAAGTGAGTGGAAGTGAGGAAGTGGGAAGTGTCATTTCCCACTTCCGTTGTCCACCCAAACACCAGAAAAGGAAAATGGAAAAAACCCCTTTTCCTTTTCTCTTTTCCCTTTTACACAACCATTTCTTCACTTCCTGAGTGTTACAGTTAAATTTATGGTCATTTAAATCACATTTGTAATAAGTTGTAGCTCAAAACACTGAATTTTGTGGTCATGTAAATCTTACTTGCATTTTACGTATAGTCTAAATTTTTTTCATAATTAATTTTTATTTTATATTATTTTGCCGTCAACCTTTCCACTTCCACTTCCACATTACTAACCAAACACCGGAAAACACAATATACTTTTTCATTTTCACTTCCCAACTACTAACCAAACACCGGAAAAGATACACACAAATTCGCATTTTCCAAAAGGGGAAAAAAACTACTTCTCACTTTCTCACTTTCGCCCACTTCTTTGAATCCAAACAGCCCCTATTAGTGAAAATTCAATTTAATATACTTACTAATCTATAACTAATCTTGACGCCTAAAACATCCCCTTGGCTGAATAACTAGGACCTGTGACAGTTAAAGCAACTTTTTTATCGAAGTGCTTAAATGTGTATCGGCATGTTTTTATATTTGTTTAAGCATGCAATATCTTGACTTGTATCTTTGTTTATAAAAATATGTTTCTGTATGGTCGTTAATTTGTTTTCACAATAGGTTTACAAGATGGTGGATCTTATAAAAGCCAAAGGGGGAAAGGTTACGAGGGAACCAGGCCCTGTAAAAGGTGGCAATTCGGTGATTGCTTTTGTTGAAGATCCTGATGGTTATAAATTTGAGCTTTTGCAAAGGGGTCCAACACCAGAGCCCTTGTGCCAAGTAATGCTTCGAGTAGGAGATCTCAATCGTTCAATAAATTTTTATGAGAAGGTAAGTTGAAGAGATTATTGATCCTTCGTACATTTCTATTTCTAAATCTATTCCTATTTACTTTTTTCTTTTGTGAAATTGCCTTTTCAAACAAGGGAGTTCTGAATTTATTCATGTTCTAAAATTGTTAGGCTTTTGGCATGAAGCTACTGTGGAAACAAGACAATCCCGAGTACAAGGTACTTAACCTTATGCATAATGGTCCTTCAAAATGTGTCCCCGCACGCGGTACAAGGGCGAGGCTTTAATACTCCTAGGGCATAACTAAGTTACGCCCACCTATAAAAATTCATGTTGTGCAATGAAATTAGACGATTCATTCCGCTAATCCAACTCTATATATTTTGAAAGTCTATTCACAAAAGTCATTCATTTTGAAGGTGGTTTAGTTATCTTTTGACTGGCAATAAAATAAACGGTTTTCTGACAGTTAGAAACCATTCATTTTACAACCACATGATGCATGGGAAATTGTCTTTCAAGGCAACTACCATCCTAATTTGACAATTCTTATGTTATGTCTGAAAAGGGCAATCTGTCATACGCCACTTCATCTGATTCTAGTATGATATTGGTGGGACATTTTCTAAAAGTTTTGGACTACCAAATACACTCGTAAGAACTATGAACTGGTATCCTGATTGTAATTTGATCTTGTTGGAAGCATTTTTTTTTTTTTTAAAACTTATGTAAACTGCCATATTCTTGTGAAAACTCATATAAACTGTTATTGTTATAGTTTTACGTTTATCTGCTTACTTCTTTTGGAAACTATATGTTAACATGTGGTCTTCTGTTATCATCTGTTTAATAGGTATGACAATTAGACTTCCATAACGACTACTATATACATACTCAGATTTTCTCCCCAAAATCACTAAAAGAAGACAACTCAGTCATTTGAGTCATTTCCTTGCGTGATCTATGTTCTATTATCACTGTCATTCTGGTTCGCGTATTTTACTGTTTCACAGATTTCTATCCTAGTAACCTGCAAGTTTAGATGGGATGCCCTTCTTGCTGATGTCTCGTCAACAAAGTATAAAGCTCTACTTGGTGCCTCACTCCTCAGAGTTTTTTTTAACCCTTTCTTAGTTGGCCTTCTCTAAAATTCAGTTCTTATTGTTGCGTATTCTATCCGCTATCTATGTCTTTTCTGGTTTCATGTCCTTCACATCCTTCCTATTTAGCTTTTCCATGGCATTTAATGCTCAGGTCATGAATATTACATGTACAAGTTACAGTTTCACATTCTTTTCTTTTCCCTTTCTCTAGTATTTAAATCAAACTCTCTTCTTTGGGGCCGTTTGTTTCGCGTAAAACTCCGTAATTCGTAAATGACTTACTACTCAGTTACAACTACGGCGTTTGTTTAGACCATAATTCGTAAAAGACTTACGTAACTCAACTAACACTCACTTGTAACCCAGTTACCACTCACTTACAGCCCAGTTACAGTTAATTTTGTAGTCATACAAATTTGTAATATTTTTTTATAATAATATTAAATTTTTTTAATATTTAACTTTTTTAATATTTATTTGTAGTATTAAAACTTTTAAAATCACCAAATAGTTAATTTTGTGGTCAACTTGTTCACTTACGACTTATACATTACGACAACCAAATACCATAAAGTACAATACACTTTCTCACTTTACAATTTTATATTACCAACCAAATACCATAAAATTTACATACATGTAACTCATTTACAATTGTAAAAGACTTTACCAATTACAACTACGAATTACGGCCAGTTACGACAACCAAACAGACTCTTTATGTCTGATATTGTGTATTGACTTCAGTATACTATAGCAATGATGGGCTACGGTCCTGAAGATCAAAACACGGTTCTGGAGTTGACCTACAACTATGGTGTGAAAGAATATGACAAAGGAAATGGCTATGCCCAGGTAAATATTTTTATTTCCAGCTTCTAGTGGCGCCGAGTATAATTAGGACAGTCAAGTGCATCTTTTCTACCACCATTACGCATGTTATAGTTTTTTTCTTTTACCAGATTGCAGTGGGTACAGATGATGTTTACAGAACCGCGGAAGTGATCAAACTCTTTGGTGGACAGATTACTCGCGAGCCAGGTCCTTTACCCGGTATCAACACCAAGATTACTGCATGTTTGGATCCTGATGGTTGGAAATCGGTATGATTCTAGGCTTTCTAGCACTCATACTTCTTCCTATCAGGCTAGTTCTCCTGAAACCTGATGCTGGCATTCGTTTAATTGCCATTTTTGCAGGTTTTCGTTGACAATATTGATTTTGCCAAAGAGTTGGAGTGATACTTGAATTTTTCTCTACCAAGTCTGATCCTTTCATGACATCGCCTTCGGCTCCAGGTCTTAATCTCTTCTACATCCGACCTCCTATTGTCAAATTTAGTAGAGTTACCATTGCCCTTTTTTTTAGTAGAATAAACGTGAGAATGTTACTCGAAGTTGTTCTTCGATCTTTTTGTTCAAAGTATATAATTTTCTGTGCAATTCTTTTACTCTTGATTCCCTTCATCACAAACACTGATCACTCTTGGTTATATTATGGCATGGAAAGAAGAAAAATGGTGTCAAGTTCTGTTTAAGAGTGTAAGCCATGATCCGATCCAATGAATTGTTGTTGTATTTTCTATTTCCTTTCAACAATTTCCATGCACCGTGTAAATGCCGAATTAATGGATACTTGTTGGCGCTTGATTAGATGAGGGTGTAAAAGTCATTGAGTTTCATTTTCAACAGTTACATAGCAGTCTAAAATTAAGTTTATATTTAATTATAGATGTTTGCATAAGGTCCTCACAGATTAGTCTTATCAGAAAGTGCTCTCCTACTTTGGAGCCCCCTAGTTCATTGTGACTCCTGATCCTGTAGCATTTCCATTTATGGGTTTCTTTTTTTTCTCTGATTCATTTTATTTTACTCTATTTTTTAAAATTATTTTTGAAGTAGCTGAAGATTTTGTGTTCCCTTTTGGATTAGAGGGGAGAGTTTCAGTTTTGCATTATATTTTAAGGAAGTTTTGGATTTTCATTTACATTAATTTTCTATTATTTTTAAGAGAGAAATGAATGCAACTCCATGTGGAAAATCATAGACCTGATTGGATTATTCATCGCGAGTCAATGAATCCATGAGCTGCCAACATCCATCTCCTTTGACAAAATTTTTTCCATCATTTTTATTTGTTTTAAAGAAACCTCCCCTCCCCTAGATCATCATCTCTTGGTGCTGTTTTTTCTTTTAACAGAAGCAGTAGTCAACACCACAGGCTGATGGCTGTTATGTTTGCTTGTTTCTGTTTCTTTCTTCGTTGACATCTTCATATAAAAAATGTAATATACTGCTTGATAATATTATTATTGTTTGAATGAATGTTAGCTGTTGTTCTTACTGCTATCTTTTATTTTCATGTTGTTATTAGCGAACTTAAAAAATAAAGTGTGATATGTTTCTTTATATGTTTGGCATGTCCATTGCATGTTGAGCTCACCTAATGTGACTTCTGTTTTTGGGAAAAGTTATTATGTCTTCCATTTATGTGAATAAGATTTTTACTTTTTTCTTTTGCACACTTGTCACTGTATGTGTACGTTAACTAATACGCAAAATACATATTTACAGTTATATGTTCGGAGCGCCAAAAAGGTTCTTACAAGTAGAACATGAAATTTGGAACAAAATATAGACTCAGAACCTATGAATTCTCTGACATCCTGTTTATAGACATCTTAATTTAACAAATAATTTTTTTTGTTTGTTTGTGCGTGTGTTTGTTTTCATTCATTATGTTAAGAATTGAACTTTGAAAGTATATACGTTTTTTAATTGGAGAGTTCGGCAGGTGTAGTTCTTTTTGGATCCTGAATTGTGCAGTAGATGAGAAAATCAAAAGCATCATTTTTAACAAAAATATCGATTATGGTTGAGGCAAGAATGAGAATGACAACTATTGCCTTTGTTACTGAGACTTGGTTTAATGATAAAAAGAGTGGCTTGGCAATAGTCAATAGTTTAATGATAGAAGGATTGGAGCTTTTCAATAAACATTTTTCTGATACAAACAACTCTAGTGTCAAATCTCTCCTCTCTCATGGCACGAGTTTGTTTAGTACTTATCAAGCGAGACAAAACGATTGAAAAGAAAAAGAAAAAGTAAAGAAAAAGAAAAGGCAATGTAAGCGAGGTCCACCGTCCACAGCCTAAGACAATCAATCACCTAGAAAGCTATAGAGCCCACAATTTATATGTTTTTTTCTTCAGGGAAAACAATTTATATGGTTTATGCAAGGAACGCAGTTATTACTATTTTCTCTTTTTATTTTTTTTCTTCCTTTGGTTTTTAGAATGTCAAATATATATATCTTTGAACTCTGGTTTTTATATTTCATATTTTTTTTATAAATTGATAAAACAAGCTTAATCTGAAAAAAAAAAAAAGGAATAATGCTCATCGGACTGAAGTCTGTAGACTAATATGACACGTGGCATGATCATAAATAAGAAAGAAAAAGAATGTAATATTTTTTTTTCCTATTTTTCTCTGGTTCTTAAGAAGCCTCTCTCTAAGATCAACAGACTCGGAGTTTGACTGTTGGTATCGAAAGGAAATTGTAGAAAAGAGTCATTTTTGGCTTCTTTGCTGTCATTATGATTATCATAGATTTAAGCCTGTGAGGGCATGAAGAAAGTTAGCAAGGTTCGATCATATGCAGTAAAAATGCTGTTTCTCATGTCAAAGCACTCCACTTTCTCATCCCAATTCATGATGTCTGGCACTTTCCATAATATAATGCCACTTAAATTTGGGAAAAGGCTAGGATAAAGAAAGTCCACAATCGAGACAATCAATCATTCAAACAGAAAACAAGTATTATCTTATTCTCTCTTTGGTTGATTTTCATTCTTCTTTTTGTTTTGGAACATGGGGCCAGGCCATTTATTATCTAGACGTGCAATAAGGCTAGGAAAAAGAAAGTCCACACTCGAGACAATCAATCATTCAAACAGAAACTAATGGGAGTCCCAAAACAGAGAGAAGAATGAAAAACAACCAAGTAGAGAAGAAGATAATACTTGTTTTACTATTTATTGATTTATTAATAATACTCGAATGTATGGGTATCCGAATTTCTTACCTTCACGTTTTTTTGCTATTTCTTAAATCCATTTTATGAAATGTTTAAGTTATTATAAACTTATGTTTTGTACATGTCAAATGGATAATAGAGTTTAGTATTATTACTAATGTAATGGTCAAAATTTGACCCGCGTCAGGATGATTACACATGTTCAAACTGAGGGGTTCTTTCAAGACATCCATAACTCTCAGAGTTCATGCCGAGGTCTCCACTACATCCGGCCTTCGCGAAACTGTCCTTCGTCCCGAAGACCTTGCAGACCCGGAACCGCATTCTGCCACTCCAAGGCCTCAACCACTCCGAAGTCCTCACCTCCTCAGGGTCCTCTCTACTTCGAGACCCTCTCTGCTCTGAAGGCTTCAGCTCTGAACCTGACAACAGATTATACTTAATCTCCATCGATAGTCATGCAGCTCCATCCTCTCTCACGTTCATAACTTGTAACGCCCTCTATCAGCGCGGGCAGTTATTGACATTGGTTGATTTTCTTGAATGGATCCTAACCAATCAAGGAGATGACCGTGGCCGTCACAAAGAATCCAGCACGTACAAATCGTGCAGTTACAACAATCCACCAATTCCACCTCACGCCAGCATCAATGTCAGATATATATCATCCTCTTCTCCAAGATAAAAGGGTTGGCATCCCTAATTAATTGAGTGTGCGCACACTCCGCTACACTAACAGTTTCACTATGCTAGTCCACCGTTACACACTTGCAGTTTCTCACTGCATGGTCCATCCTTCCATCACACCGACAATTTCTCTTTGACGATCCTCCTTTTCTTTCCAACTACTAATTTTCACGTCTGAGGGTCTTAGACCGGCATCACACCAGTGCTCCTGACCTGAAAGATATCTTTTTTCTTTATGTGTTCTGATGTCCTATCGGGAGCGTCCAGCTACTTGTGACGGATTTTGATCCATGGGTTTTTTTTCACTACAAATTAGTGCTTTACTTGAGACCTTGAGCCTACACTCGAGATCTCCCTCCCTTCCAACCAAATCTTCCTCAAAAATCCTCTCCCTAGCATCGATGGCCCCCAAGAAATAGACGATTATCCATAACGACGCCCCTTCCAAAGGCGGGAGTAATACCAACACTGGGGGCACGGTCCCCCCACATGCCGCCAATCGCGAGCACGCCACAAATGACGTTGACTCTTCCTCGTCCTAGAGGACAACCACTAGCGCCCAACCGCCGTTATACGAAGGCCAGATCTTTCAGATGCTCGCCGACAAGAAGAGAAGATGAAGGAACAACAAGCCTGATCAAGATCGTAATTGAGAGTAGACGACTCTCGATCGTGAGAACATTATTCGTGAACAAGAGGCGTTGAGGCAACTCAACGACTAACTCCAGTCTCAAATCGCCACCCTCCGAGGCACTCAGGCGCAAACGCAATCAGAGGACGAACCCGAAAGTGGGAGACGCAGGGTGATGGACCCATCACGAATCTGACGCGGCCTATACCAATATCTCTCCTGCGCGAAGATAACTCCGTTAATGAATCTGACTCGCCTCGTTACCAAACAGGAGTTCAACGCTGCTAGACTCAGAGACAGATTGAGGAGTTTTCTGACATTAGGACTCTTGACGAACTGATCCAAAGGCAAATCCAGGAGGCAAAACTGCAGTTCCATAGTGGACCGACATTGGCAGCTGCCAAAATCTCTGACTCCCCTCTCTCCGAAGAGATCTTGGAGTGTGAGTTCCCGAAGAAGTTCTCAATTCTGACCTTTGAGTATTATTGCAGAGCGAGCGACTCAATTCAACACACTTTCTAGATAAGATGGTGATTCACTCCCGCAATGATCCTCTTATGTGATTAACCTTTCCATCCAGCCTTAAAGTCGTGGCCTCGGATTAGTTCAACTTCCTACTACCGCGTTTGTTCCATAGTTTGGAGGTGATAACTGAGGCCAAGAAGAATAACCACCACCTCCTTTTCGTAAAAATGAGACAGCGTGACAACCTCAAGTTCTACGTTGGCTACCTTCAGAACCAGCTTACCAAGGTTCCCGACTGTGGTGAAGATGTATCCTGTACTCGCGTTCATTAGTGGACTGCAGATCTCTCACTCCCTGTACAAACATCTACTGAAGCATGATGTCGCACTGATGAGTAAAGCCTTGTCTCGAGCCCAACCTTGCATTCAGTTGGAGGAGGCTATGAAGAGTTTCGTCAACCACTCTCTCAAATGTGGTAATGACGAAGAGAAGACAAACTCGCAACGTGAGACACGGACCAATGCCAACCAGAACTTGGGGGCAACCCACCTTTAAAAAGCAGGCGTTCTCGGTGTTCTCTCCAAACCTACTCTGAGCCTTTAGGATGGAACAACACTTCACCCACCTGAGGCTCCTCATCAACGAAGTTTTCAGTGCCATCAAGGACCAACCATAGAAAAGGCGCTCGAATCCGATCCAATACGACCCTTCATCTCCTGAAGCAGAAGATTGCTGTTCTTACCACGACAGTAAAAGACACAAGACCACCTACTGTAAAAGCTTCAGATGGTACCTGGAAGAACTTATCCGTCAAGGCTTTCTTAAATAGTACATTCTTACCCCCAAGGCGGCCTCTGGTGTAAGACAACGAAGCGCCTCTCCTCCTATCCAACCGCAACGCATAATCACCCAGTACAAAGCAATTGAGTGAACCCGTACCTTCAATGAAGACAGAGGAGTACCTCTCCGATAACACCCCCATTATTTCAATTAAATTCCATGTATTATCCCTAAATTATCGAATGAAATTAAATTTTTGCTCCTAACCATTTCAATCCAAACCCCTGATGAGAGTGTCCTCCATCAGAATCCCTAATGCTTGTATGTTTCGATGTGGGAGTGTCCCCCACTCAGAAACGGCAACATGACACTAGCTTACAGACTCCCTCTCGATTAGCCTACGGGTAGTTGAAACCCTTCGCTGTGGGAGTGTTCCTGCTCGGAGTTCAAACCCCACAGATGGGAGTGTCCCTCATCAGAATCCTTAATGCTTGTACGTTCCAATATGGGAATGCCCCCCACTCGGAGATGGCAACGCAAGCACCAATCTATGGGCTCCCTCTCGATTAACCTACGGGCAGTCGTAACCCTCCGCTATAGGAGTGTCCCCCGCTCGGAGTCCAAACCCCATCGATGGGACTGTCCCCTTTTAGAATCTCTGATGCTTGTACGTTTCATTGTGGGAATGTTCCCACTCGAAGATGGCAACACAAGCACCAGCCTACGGGCAGTCAGGCACACTCTGCTGTTGGGATTTCCTCCACTTGGAGACCAACATATTCCTATCATTTAGCCTACAGGCAGGTGATGTCGCTATGTTCACCCACTCCGTGAGGGATCACCCCTGATCCCGGCAGGTGATCCCGCCATGTTTACCCGCTTCATGAGGGATCACCCCATCAGAGGCATCAACACGAACCCGCCAACCAACTGGTCCTATCATCTAGCTTATGGATAGATGATCCCACCATCCGACCAAGTTTACCAGCTCTGGAAGAGGGAATTCCCTCACTCGGAGACATCAACACAAATCTAAATCCTCCAAAAAGGTACGATTATTCCTAAAACAACATAACCAGCACAATCCAGGCAAGAGCTAAACATAACCGCTTTTCATTCCAAAAGTAATTTCCATTATATTTTGTGTGCATTACATTCGATAATGTGGTATAAAATTCCGTTACATCTCAGCGTTTATATTTTTTTTTATAAAAAAATACAGAAGATTCAAATTCAGAGGCTCCGGTCTTGCCACCATTAATAGACCCTGGTGCTGAACAATAGAGATTTGTTTATCAGAAGCTGTCTCCCAGAAGCAGTCATCCATTTTCATCTGCGCCGCGACTCTTGAACAAGCAATCCTATGCCCCTCGCCTCTGTGTCCCACATGTTGTGATCAATCACCAATATAACAAGAGTGAAACACCGAGTTGATGGCTCGGCAGCGAAAGCGTAGAAGATCTACCACTGTAACACTCCGATCCCTCGGGTACAGAGACGTTAAGGCGACATATATATGTAGGTCAAAAATGCCCTCACATATATACGCTAAGCATCAGTTAGGCAGTAATCAGAGTTTGAGAATATGTAGTGCATTATACATTCCAACATATGAGTATAATTACAAAGTTATCATAAGATGTGACACAACATTACAAGAATATTACATCACCGATAGGCGCAAATATGAGAATACAAAGAGATATATAATTATGAAAAGTGCAAAAGGCACTCACGAGTCACAAAAGAAAATCTCGAGAGCCGAGAAGGGGGCCTGGAAGGATAGGGTTTTGGACGGTCAATTGCTGATCACGACGCTACCACTGCGCACTCTAATCAACAGGAAGAATTCACAAGCTCCAAGTTTCAGGATCTGGACACGAGGATCCAGGGGAGTCAGAAACTCCCCAATTAGTGGTGTGGTGAATGCCAAGTGGCGTGCAGAGATAAGTACACGTGTATCAATAAATCTGAATCAAAAGAGTATGTATTGAAAACTGTGTCGTGAACACATGCATAACAGAGAGATAGTAAGTGTATCAAGCAGGGAATACGCATGATATAATATGATAAGAGAAGGAGACCAGTAGAATAGAGCCCCAACGGTAAGGCAGGATGAATACATATGTAATATAATAATAATAAAATAAGAAATCCAAAATAAAACCTGATGAAAACAAATATGGTAAAACCAAAGTACAAAACTCAGTTTACGACTTCATGAGATAAGTACGTCGAAGGAATAATCCTAACAAGGAAACTCATTTATATACTATATATCTCATGTTATCGTAAACTAAGTACATACGACCCGAATTGCAAAACATACAACGAATTACTAACTAATATCTTTTATTATTATTCATCCGACTCATATATACATAGGTATGTGTCCTGGTGTACGACTCAATGCACATACATCTATATATGAGTAGTTGAGGTTGGTTATTAGAAATTGATGATGAGATCAACAAATTGTGTTTACAATGAGTTCCATGCATGTGCAGAACAACGACCCAATAACCTGATATTTAGTCAGGCCCGTGCCACTAAGCACTCATGATGGATTTTTTACAATAGCCAGGGTGTAAGAACTACCCCGTGCGGAACACCTGGAGCCCACAGGTAGAACCTCAAGATTTTAATTGCACAACATCCCTATACCATTGTAAACAAAACCACAATTGCATTCCATCAGTTTTCCCTTACCCGGTATAAGTTGTCATTTTTATGGTTTATTATATAATTATTAATTTACGAGAATAGCAGGAGCAGGACATGTTCAGTAATTCAAGAGTACACGTATAACACGAGTACATGAGTACTAAGGATACATGTCACTGTATATAATACAAGATAATAGGTACAAGATTCTTGTAAATATGATAATCACATATCAAGTGTTAGCATCGCAGGTGACAGGTGATAAGTGTATCATAACAGGGGCAAGTGTCAAGTAGTAGCATGACAGGGGGTGATATCAGGCAGGTGACAAGAGACATCATGGTAAATGATAGCATATCAAGTGAAAGCATGTCAAGCGATACAGAAAAATAGTACTGATATAAGAGATTAGTACGAATACCAAAAAACCATGCAGTCTTAGGAAAACAATATAAGTAAAATTTTAAAATTTTCACAATCATTAATAAAAGAATAGATAAACTAGCAAGTAGGTGATTAGCAAGCAAGCGAACATCCAAGCAGAGCTAAGCAAGCTAGAGGCGCGGACAACAAACAATATTTAATCACTAGAGCGCTTAACGGAGTTACTAGGATGACTCAGCTTAAAAAGGCGAGTCTAAAATTTAACAGAATTTCGCCTAGGCGAATCTAGTGATAAAGTGTTGAGCGCTAAGCATGCCTACCAGGCGGAGGATAAGAGACCTGACGGTCTAAGTGCACTCCTCTTTCGAGGAAGTGGGCGAGAGCCCGAAGGCTAGAGTACGCCCGGGGTCTAAGCGCACTCTCGGTGGCTACCACGAAACCCATAAGGGTGCAAGCCTAACACCTATTGAGTAGCCATCTCGGGAGTGTGAAGAAACTCAGAGTCTATACAAGAGTACTTGCACGAGATGTTTGTACAACACGAGTACACATGTAAACGTGATAATATCTAGGTTACGGTGGAGTGGTAAAGCTTGGAGGCTGAGTGTAGAGCCCGTAGGCTCAACACTACGAAGGATCGGCCACACATGGTATAAAGCAGTAAAAGAATATATCTCAGGCATGATATATGTACAGAAGATAAACTACCCTAGTACAAACATTGATCACAGGCATAATTCATGTACAATCTTAGGCACACAACCACATACAAATACAAAGGCACAACTAGGACTGTAAATGATACTCGAAAACCCAAAACCTGATCTGATCTTTTACAAATGGGTCGGGTTTGGATCTAAAATTAGATCTAAAATTCTTATCGGGTCAGATTCGGGTATGACTATTTCAAACCCGAAACCCGATAACAAACCCGAAAAGAAAGTATATGTTATGAATGGTACTTATCATCATACATTTCACTATACTTAAATAAATAAAATTATAAAAATGAGAATTTGATCATATTATTATAAAAACAAATTACATAAATTTTCATTTTGCATCTAATAAAATGGAAATACACTTTAAAAATAACTCTTATTGAAACTTTAATACACCTATTTAAAATCTGAATCCGACCGAAACCCGATAAGAAAGAAGAGATTCCAACCCGAATCCGAGTCCGAACCCAAATTCCTTATCGGGTTCGAGTTCGGATATGGCACGGATCCGACCCTTTTAAACCCCTAGGCATAACCCAATACAAAATATGAATACAAATACAATCGAATACAGAATAAATTACAAGTCGACCTTTCGAAGTGGGAAAATCCAAAGTGAGGCGAGGACACTCGCCAAAATCTCTTCGAAAAAGCCGCGAAATCTTTGACTCCAAAACATGTGCAAACGCACATAAGCACACCCATGGGAGAGATATTTTTAGACAGGGAAAAAGTTAGAGAGAGAAAGATCTAAAGAGAGAAAGAGAGAGCTAGAAGAGAGAAAGAGAAAGCTAGTAGAGAAAAAGAATATGAGAGAGAGGATAGGGGAGAGAGAGACATGAGAGAGAGAAACAAGGGGAGAGAGAGAGAGAGAGAAACTGATCAGAGAAAGAAACATGAAGAGAGAGACAAATGAGAGAGAAAGAGCGGAGGAAGGAAAGAAAAGAGAAGAGAAAGGGAAAAACAAAGGAAGGGGGAAAGTTAGTGCCGGCCAGGGGCTCAGCCAGGCGGCGCCGGCGGCCATAAGGGCTCGGCGGTGCTGGGTCTCTAGTGGAGGGCGGCGCCTGAGCCCAGGAAGAGAGGGAGGAGTGTGGGGGAGGTAATGTTGTTGGATGATGAAATAGTCGTGGCGTAGATTTTGAAGATGGTGGTGGGATGGGTGGTGATTTGGTGAAATTGGAGACAGTGGGAGGTGGAGGAAGAGTAGGGGTTGTAATTGAGGGGGAGGTGGTGGTGATTTGGTGGTGGTGGTGGATTTGAGAATTTTGAAGGTAATAGTGGTGGTGATGGTTTGGAGGAGGAAGAAGATGGTGGTGTTATTAGAGTTGGTGGAGATGGAGAGAGAGTTGGGGGAGATAGGAGGCCACCGGATTGGGGGCTCGATCGGCGGCGGCAGCGCTGGGCTCAGGATGGTGGCGATGGTGGTTCTCCCAGGTAGAAGAAGAAGAAGGAGAGGAGGAGAAAGGGAGAAAGAAAAAGAAAGGAAAGAAAAAGAAAAAGAAAGAGAAAGAGAAAGAGAGGGAGTGAAAGGGAGTGAGATAGGCAGGAGAGTAATGGAAATTAAATGGGGGAGGTGGGTCGGCAGGTGGTTGATGTGGGGAAAAGAAAAAGGAAAAGAAAAGATAGAATGAAAAGATTTCAAAAAATAATAATATTATAATAATATCAGAAAATATCGAATATTCCAAGAAAATCCCCAAAAATACCCCCAGAGGTAGAAAACATCACTTTGAGAAATAATATGAATCAATTTTCAGAAATAAAATCTCATTTTTGAATTAAAAATCCTGCAATCAACCAGCGATATTGGCCGACACCAAATCCGAATGAGTTTCGATAAATTCAAAAAAATCCAAAAATACATTAAGGAGAAAATGTGATTCTAAGAAATAATATGAAAGTGAATTTTAGAAATTCAACTCCGTTTGTAAATAAAAAAATCCTGCTGGTCGATACCGATTTTGAAGATTTTGTAATTTAATTCGGAAAAATTCAAAAAAATCATGAAAAATTTAAAATATTGAAAAATAATATTTGAAACTAAATCGGTTAAATATGATTACCAAAAAGATCAAATCTAGTAATACACTAGGATCGATCTCCGGTTCAGATTAGGACTGACTCTGAGTTCACGAATCCGGATCCAATGCAAAACGATCGCATAAATATTCATAAAACAAAAATAAATATAAGAAGTAAATCAAAAAATATGATCGAGAATCTGAATACGTAACTAAGTACTTATTCTGGCAACGGGGTGTTACTTCTATCCACCTTACAAAAATATCGATAAGAGAAAAATGAAACACAGGAAGTACAGAGATGAGGATTATACCAATTAAGATATGACTAACTAAGGGTAATGCTCATAACCAACTGACCAATAACTGTGGATCTAGACATCTCCTGCACTTCATGACGTATCAATCTTCTGACGGTACTATAATAATACTGACGTGATGTATACTGATAAAAGAATAACCCACTCTGAATAATAATAAGAAATAAATTGACTGATGAGGTGAGCAATAACACTTCCTTCTGGACTGCGAGACAAGCTGATGGAATCCATAAAATTCATAGAAATCTATAATGGTGAAATCTATAATATAAAACCTCTGTGTGACATGAAGTTGTTCTCAGTGAAGAGTTTGTAATAAGATTACTAGATATTTCGTCTGTCCTCTACCACTCTGAAAATAGATCATAATATCGTTGATAAAGAACACCCGATAAACTGATCACAGATACATAAATAAAAAACAATCGGTAATAATGAGTTCTGAATACAGGGCGTCAATTGCTCTAAAAAGTATAACTAAGAACTCATAATAACTGCCCTCTAAATGTTAACCCGACTGTAAATTAAATATCTAGTAAATACTCAAGTCCTGCAATATTGGCCGAGTAGATCGTCAAAAAAGATTACGACAAACTTGTTCAGACACAGAAAGAAAACCCGGTTCATTAAATTCATGAAAACAAGTTAGGCGGGAGAAATCAGAGAAACGAGGTTAGAGTACTAAACATTATCAGAACTAGCCACGAGCAAAGGTAAACCTAAGTGGGGCCATTGCGTAACATAACATCAGGCGCTAAACATTAGGGTGCGGCAGAGCTGACGTTCTGCGAGGCCGCACTTGGCGGAGCTCACGAGGCGAAGCCAGATTGTAACACATCGCTAAATTCTAAGAGCTAGGGTGCAGCAAGACCCATGCTTGATTGAGCTCGCATGATTAGAACACGACTCTTGATTGGTGAGGTTAGCGGAGTCCGTGGCTCATCAGATCCATTAAGACTACTAGGCGTTGAGACTCCGCAGGACATGATCAATAATTCACAATAATCAAAATGAGCATCGAATGTTATCTTCAGGATGTCAATCTTACGGCAGATCACTTCTGAAAATACCTGAGCTTTGTGAAGTTGATAGGAGAGATCGTGATCGTTATTGGAATAATATAGAAAATACAATAACTCTGCCTGACGGAAGTTCTGAATCTGAAAATTTATTTCTTACTGACGCTCCCCGTGTAGTGATGTAGTCTATCTGATTACATACATTATAATTACCCTACTTTCTGTACTGATCTTCACTTTTTGTACTAATCCCGATAGAATACCCATATATACATACATATATACATACATCTATATGTGTGTGTGTGTATATATGTATGTATGTGTGTGTGTGTATATATATGTATGTGTGTATGTATGTATAATGTGGAGCCGAAGAACTGACCGTTATAAGAATATGATGCATTAGAATCGAAAAATGCCGAAATAGGATGAGAACAATCACATCTGTCCTGCCGCTACCTCACTAGTCTACCCATATCTTAAGTTGACATAAAGGCTACGAAAAACGGAATAGTAAAAAATGGAAGAGATAGGATTAGTATGGAAAAAGGGAGGTGAACACGGAAAAATTAAGATTAATGATAATAATACAATAAAGTGGATACAATAAGGAAAGCATACCAACTCAGGACATAATAAATTGGGGTTAATAGTTATGGGTGGCACCTCCCGGGTTTTCATTCCAGATATTGAGCTTCATACCCTGCCATTACTTCATCTGACGCCACAGTTTCTTCTACTGACAAATTATAGACTAGGCCTCTTCCAGCTATTGCCCCTCTCTGTGACTGATCATGCTGCTAGGGTGAGACCGTGAGAGTGGAACTCTTTTGCTAACGGGTTTTGGGTTCCTTCTCAGTGGTGTTGCTGGAAGTGCTGGGGGTGCTGCTCGTGCCGGAAGTGTTGGTGGTGTTGGATAGGTCCTTTTGAATGGACAATTGTTTACCGAATGATCCCTGTACCCACATATCATACACAGTCCTTTGGCCATCCGACATTTGCGTTGAATTTGTCCGGGCTTTCGACAATACTTGCATATTACCTGCTGAAGGGGATACTGGAACACACGTTTAGCCTTTGGCATATTACTAAATCTGACTAGTACTCCTCTATCCATTATCGGGTATTCTCTATCCATTTGCTGGAATGTCCGCTTCCCCGACTTGTCTTGTTCTTGATCCTGGTTCTTCTTTTTCAGACCCGCTCCATTTCACGTGCTATGGTGAGGACTTGTGAGTATGTCTTCAATTACTAGGGTATAAGGAGTATCTGAATGTCCATGTTCAGACCCTGCTGAAATCTTCTGGCTCGGTTCTCTTCGTCAGACACCATGAATGGCGCGAACTGGCTAAGTCTCAAAAACTCTGCAGTATATACGTCTATGGTCCGGTTCTTATGGCTGCAATCTGATAAATTGTTCTTCCATCTCCTTCTGAGCTGTTACGGGAAAGAATCTCTCATGGAAACCCTTCGAAAACTGGTTTCTAGTGATGGGCTTCTCTAGTTTCGCTTCTTCCGCCAACCACCATGTTCTGGCTACATCCTTCAACTGAATCTTGGCCACTTTTGCTTGGTTCTCGTTAGGAACCTGGGCTACCTTTAAAAGATCTGTTGTGTCATCAGCCACTACTCTGCATCAGGGGCTTCTCCATGTCTGAAAAGATCGCTGGCTGTAATCTCCTGAAATCCGACATGTTACCTGGCTTCTGTTCCCAGGGTGCAACCAATAATCCTTGACGTAGGACCTCCGTCTGCTTCTGTTGACTCTCCATCATACCTTGAAGTATGCTCATCATGCTATCATTTTCTCTGCTAGGACCATTACGTGTTCCCCGTCTTTTCATATCTGAGTTGGTCTAAGAATAGCGAAAACTAAAAAAACGAAAGGAAGGAAGAGCTTCAGGATTCAAGGGAAGGATTTTCAGGAGTGAATAGATAACTTTATATTTTGCAACTTGATTGTATAACCAGGACTCATGCATTCTAGTTGCAAATTTTTTTACAATTAATTTGCCCACTGGTTGTACTGAGGATGTTAGAGCCTAAGCTCTAATAGCACCATGTAATATCCCGATCCCTCGAGAATGGAGACGTTACTGCGGCGTATATACGTAGGTTAAAAATACCTTCACATATATACGCTAAACATCAGTACAGATAGGAATCAGAGTTTGAAAATACGTTGTGCATTATTAATTCCAACATATGAGTACAATTATAAAGTTATCACAGGATGTAACAAAATATTATAAGAATGTTACATCACCAATAGGCGCAAATGCGAGAATACAAAGATATATAATTATGAAAAGTATAAAAGGCGCTCACGAGTCACAAAATAAAATCTCGAGAGCCAAGCAAGGGGCCTGGAAGGATAGGACTTTGGAGGTTCAACTGCTGATCCACGATGCTATCACTGCGCACTCTGATCAACAGGAAAACTCCACAAACTCCAAGCTCTGGGATCTGGACATGAGGATTCAGGGGATTCAGAAACTCCCCAACGAGTGATATGGTGAATGCCAAGTGGCGTGCAGGGATAAACACATGTGTATCGATAAATCTGAATCAAAAGAGCATATATTGAAAATCATGCATGAGCACAGACATATAGGAGCAACAGAGAGATAGTAAGTGATATCTGTAGGATCACCTAAGGGGGGGTGAATAGGTGATGGCTAATCTAATGGTCACTTAATGCCAAATAATGCGGAAGTAAAAACTATAATGACCTAAACAAACTATTTAAACTAAACACTACGTATAACACAAGAGTGTTGCCGAATTCCCCGTGAAGGGCTCTGGACAAACTCCTCTAGATTCCCCTAGATAAGGGTTGAGGTGCCGCGTTGGCTCTCTTGGTTGAATACAAGTGTTAGCAAACAATCCCCAAGCATATAACAATTAAGCACACAATATATCAAGCATGTAAAGATAAGCACAATAAAAGCATGCAAGATATAAACAAGAGACAAAGAGAGATAGAGTGAGCAATCGCAAACACAAGGGATTTGTTTCGAGGTTCGAGCACACTTGCTCTACATTCCCGCCTTCGACACACGAAGGATTTCCACTATAATCGATCCCAATGGATCACTCCTCGGTGCCGCAACACCTACAAGCTCTCGGACTCTCTAGCCCGTACACACCGCAAGCCCACCGGCTCGCCGAGGCCGCACCTCAAACAAAGAGTTCGCACCCGAACTCGAAACACCGAGTCCCCACTAGGACCCGAAACAATGCGAACACACACGTCCGCCTCCTCAAAGAACAAAGTAGAACTTTGATGATCACAACTCTTGATCACCTAAAATCCTCTCACAACAAACTCCTATAGGTAGATATAGCAATGGATAGCTCAAGTATTTGTGTGAGAAAACAAGGATGAGAATGGTGGAGGAAAACTCAAGAAAATCTCTTTTAACACTCTTGGTAAACTTCCCTTTTGATTGGAAATATTTGGCTCTAAAACTTGTGGATATAACCACTGAAATGAATGGGAAAAACTAGCCCAAAACTCTTTTTGAAATCTTAGAGAAAACAGCCCCCAAATGGCCCAATTTATAGGGCTCCAAAAACTAGCCGTTGGAGGTCTGTCAGGCCTGTCGGTCGACCGACTAACGGTCATATTTCAGACCGTTGTGCCATCGGTCGATCGGTCGGTCGACCGAGCTAGGATACAGAGAGCAAGCCTCTCTGTCCGGTCGACCGCCTGGTCGGCCGGGGCTTTCCAGAGAGCAGAGCTCTCTGGACGGTCGACCGGGTAGGTCGACGGGCCTCCGCCAGAACTGGCGTGCACGTCTGTGCACGTCAGTCGACTGTGACGGTCGGCCGACTTCAAGCTGCGGTCGACCGTCCCGGTCGACCGGCTGAAGCCAGTACAGAAATGTAAAGGGATTTAAAACTTGGTCTTTTGGCTCAAATAAAATCCCATAAAATACTGAAAAATTTACAAAAATAGTTTTACCAATATACTTTGATAAACAAACATGCTTGCACAAAATCAAGGCATGTTACAAATGATTTGGACTATTTTTATAATATGGAAAAATTGGCTCAAATGAAAACTGTATTTTTCCAAACTTGATTTTTCAAAACTTATTTTTCAAAAACTTCTTCAAATACAAAAACAAGATATGTAAACTCATTTGAAGCATAGAGTGTATGGATATGATCCACTACACAAACATGGTGAAATATCTATATTTTTGACATTAAGCACTAAACATGATTTTGGTTAAAACATAAAACTTGAATACCAAAAACGAAACATGTATTTTCTAAAATAGAAAATCTTTTGTAAAAATAAAACTATCAAGAGTGTGTGTGTGTATATGTACTTGAGCAATCCACCAACTACTCTATCCTTTACATTTTATCTAAAAACAAATCTTATAAAAATAAATCTAGACTCAAGTCTTCATCTTCTTGAAGTCTTCACTTGAAGCCTTCTCATCTTCTTGACTTGGTCCAAACACGATCCAATGGCTCTTGGATCAAACCGTGCTAGCTCCAAAACTTGACTTTAAATCCTTTGTTGAAGTTATGCACCTACTAAGATTTTGATCATAAATCTGTCACTAATTAAACACAAGATCATTAGTACTATAACTACATGAGTTGATCATCATCAAAACTAGAGTGATGGGCCTTCGAGCCAACAATATCAAGTAGCAAATAAGCATGGTATAATATGATAAGAGTAGGAGAGTAGTGGAATAGAACACCAGTGATAAGACATGATGAATACATATATAATATAATAATAATAAAATCAGAAATCTGAAGTAAAACCCGATGAAAGTAAATATTGCAACACCAGTGGTACAAACTCAGTTTATGACTTCATGCGAAAAATTCATCGAAGGAATAATCTAAATAAGAAAACCCTCATCTATATACCATATATCTTACGTCATTGTAAACTAAGTCCATACGATCCGAATTGCAAAACATACAATGAATTATTAATTAACATCTTTTATTATTACTCATATGACTCATATATCTAGGTATGTGTCTTGGCGTACGACTCAATGCATATACATCCATATATGAATAAGTCGAGGGTGGTTATTGAAAACTGATAATGAGACCAACGAATTATGTTTACAACATGTTCTGTGCATGTCTGAAAAAATGACCCAATAACCTATCAGGCCCGTGCCGCTAAGCACTAATGATAGATTGATTACAATAGCTGGGGTGTAAAAACTACCCTGCCCGGAACACCTGGGGCCCACAGGTGGAGCCTTAAGATTTTAGTTGCATAACATCCCTATACCATTGTAAACATAATCACAATTACAATCTATCAGTTTTCCCCTTACCCGATATAAGTTGTCCTTTTTATGATTTATTATGTAATTATTAATTTATGAGAATAGTAAGAGCAGAACAAGTTTATGAATTCCGAAGTACAAGAGTACATATATACAGAAATACATGAGTACTAAGGATACAGGTCACTGTATATAATATAGAATAACAGGTAAATATTCTCGTAAATATGATAATCACAGGTCAAGTATTAACATTACAGGTGGCATGTGATAAGTGATATCATAACAGGGGCATGTTTCAAGTAGTAGCATGACAGGGGGTGATATCAGGCAGGTGACAAGAGACAACATGGTAAAAGATAGCACATCAAGTGAAGCATGTCAAGTGATACAGGATAATAGTACCGATATAAAAGATCCATACGAATACCGAAAAATCATGGAGTCTTAAGAAAACAGTATAAGTATGATTCCAAACTCTTCATAATCTTTAATAAAAGAATAGAAAAACTGACAAGCAGGCGATTGGCAAGCAAGCAAACATCCAAGTGGAGCTAAGCAAGTTGGAAGCGCGGACAGCAAACAGTGTTTAATAATTAGAGCGCTTGACGGAGCTACTTGAATGACTTAGCTTAAAGGCGAGTTTAAAATCTGACAGAATTTCGTCTAGGTGAATCTAATGATAAGGCGCTGAGCGCTAAGAATGCCCACCAGGCGGAGCATAAGAGACTTTACGATCTAAGCGCACTCCTCTTTCGAGAAAGTGGGTGAGAGCCCGATGGCTAGAGTACACCCGGGGTCTAAGCGCACTCTCGATAGCTACCACGAAACGCATAAGGGTGCAAGGCCTAACACTTATTTGGTAGCCATCAGGAGAGTGAGCAAAAACTCAGAGTCTGTACAAGAATATCTGCACGAGAAGTTAATACCACACGAGCACACATGTAAACGTGATAATTCTAGGCTATCGTGGAGTGGTGAAGCTCGGAGGCTGAGTGTAGAGCCCGGATGCTAAACGACCATGAAGGGTTGGCCATGCATGGTATAAAGCAATAAAAGAACACATCTCAGGCATGTGTATGTACAGGAAATAAACTACCCTAGTATAAACATTCATCACAGGCATAATACATGTACAATCCTGGATACTCGGCTACATACAAACACAAGGGCACAAGCCAATACAAAATATGAATACAAATACAATCAAATACAGAATAAATTACAAGTCGACCCGTCAAAGCGGAGAAACCCAAAGTGAGGCGAGGACGCCTAAATCTCTTCAAAAAAGTCACGAAATTCCCGACTCCAGAACACGTACACACACGCAAGGGCACACCCACAGGAGAGATATTTTTAGAGAGAGAAAAGTTAAAGAGAAAAAGATCTAGAAAAAGAAAGAGTGAGCTAGAGAGAAAGAGAATGAGAGTTAGAGACAGGAGACTGAGAGAGAGAGAGACAAATCAGAGAGAGAAACAGGGAGAAAAGAAAAGAAAAGAGAAAAGGAAAAAGAAAGAGAGGGAGAAAGTTGGTGGCCGGTCCGCTGGCCAGAGGGGCCGGCCGGCGCTGGCCTCCTGGTGGAGAGCGACGGCCTGAGCCCAGGAAGAGAGGGAGGAGTGTGGGAGAGGTGTTGCTGTTGGATTATGAGATGGTGGTGGTGTAGATGTTGAAGATGGTGGTGGGATGGATGGTGATTTGGTGAAATTGGAGAGAGTGGGAGGTGGAGGAAGAGTAGGGGTTGTAATTGAGGAGGAGGTTGTAACACCCCGCTCCTGGAATACGTACTTAGTTGCGTATTCGTATTTTTCGATCGTATTTTTCGATTTACTTCCTGTAATTGTTTTGTATTAAGAATTATTTATACGATTATTTTGCCTTGGATTAGGGATTCGTGAACTCGGAGTCAGCCCTAGTCTGAACCGGGAACCCGATCCTAGTGAATTGCTCGATTTGGTCTTTTCGCTATTCTGATTTGACCGATTTCAATTTTAAATATCGTTTTCCAATATTTTAGATTTTCTATGATTTTTTGAAATTTTCCTGAATTAAGTTGTAAATCTTCAAAACCGGTGGACTAGTGCCGCTGACCGATTCCCGGATTTTTAATTTACAAACAGATTAGAATTACTAGAAGTGTCTTTTTACATTATTTCTTAAAAATCACATTTCCTATCTAAACACCTTTTCTGAGAATTTCCTAAATTTATCAAAATTTCACCGGATTTGGTGTCGGCCAGTATCGCTGGTTGATTCCAGGATTTTTAGTTTATAATCGGAATTGAATTTCTGAATTCCGCTTTCACTTTACTTCTTAAAATCATAATTTATTCTTTAATACATTTTCTGAGATTTTTCAGAATTTATCAAAATCCGGCCGACCCGGTGTAGACCGGTATCGATGGTTGACTTCCGGATTTTTAATTTGAAAATGGGATTTTATTTCTGAAAACCGATTTCGCCAAAAATCTTTATATAATATTTATTATTTTTGAGAATTTTTGAGAAGTTTTCCAAGCTACTTTATTTTTGGACCTTTCCGGAGTTTTCGGTATTTTCCCAGATACCGGAATAGTATCCAGATATTTTCCACTTTTCTCTCTTCTCGCTAGATGCAAGTTTCACCAACCTGGATTCTGCATTTAATGCAGAGATCCTCTCCATACTGCATTTAATGCATTTCAGATCAACTCCAATCAAGTCAAATCTGACCTTTGTCCTTTCTGTAAACGCAGTATTCGCGTTTTTCCCAAACGCGAGTTTTCATCCTCGCGTCTGGGCAATTGCCAGACGCGAGTCTTTGTTGGTTGGGGACGCAGCCCATTTCCTTTGAAGGAAACGCATGATTCATTTGATATGAATGTCAAAGGCACCATTATAATAATAATTTCCATTCCTTTATATAAACCCCACTTTCTTTCTCTCTCTCTTTCATTTATTCTTCTTCTCCTCCCTTGTTTCCAGCAAGCTTGCAGGCCACGAAAATGGCAGCCTTTTTGCTCCCTTGGCCGGCCATTTCTCCACCATTTTCCCCTCCATTTTCACCACCAACACCACCACCTCATTCTCCTCCATCTCCTCCTTCATTTCAACAACAACAACCACAACACCACCTCCACCATCTTCTTCTTCCTCTTCTTTTTCACCAAATAACCCATTTCCACCACCACCTTCTCTACCATCTCCACCACCACGTACTCCACCTTGGCCACCAACGATCACGCCATCTTCCTCTCCTCGGCGTGCTCTTTCCAACGGACCTACTCTTCGCTCCCCGAAACCCTTTTTGCAAAACTCCAATCTTTTATTTTGTGCTAGACTTGCACTACATTCTTGACTTAGGTGTGGAGCTTTGGCCACCTTTTCCGGCCATCTCCGGCCACTTCCGGCCACCTCCGGCCGCCGCCGCCGACCACCGGCCATGGCCGGCTACCACCCCCTTCCCTTCTCTTCTTTCCTTTCCTTCTTTCTTTCTTTCATTCTTTCTTTCTTTCCTTTCTTTTTACTTTCCCTTCTCTTTCCTTCACTGTTTCCTCCCAAAACCTACGTCTGACTCTTTCCCTGCGTCCCACTCTCCCTCTTTCCTTGTTTCTCTCTCTCTCTCTCTGATTGCTAGACGCGAAACTCATTCCCGCGTCCAAGCAATTCCTTAACGCGGCCTTCGTGTTCTTATATCGTCGCGACGCGGAGCTCATACCCGCGTCTGTGTCCCTCTCGTGTTAACGCAACGCGGAACCCACGTCCGCATCCGCGTTCTCCTCGTGTCCTGACTTGAACGCGGGTCTCGAACCTCGCGTTTGTGGCTTCTACGCGACGCGACTCCCACGTCTGCGACCCCCGTGTCTCACTCTCAAACCCGCGTCCCCCCTGTGCATACTCTCTCTCCATGCACTTCTCTCTCTAGTTCTCTCTTTCTCTCTCATCTCTCTCATTCTCTTTCTCTCTCTTGATTTCCTCCTCTCTCTATCACTTTCTCTTTAACGCGTTTACGCGTTGATTTCCTGGATTCCGGACATCAGGCATTTCACTGTATTTTCTAAAGATTTAGGCAAGTGTCCTCGCCTCCATTCGATTTTCCCCTTTTATTGGATCGACTTGTATTTGCATTATGTATCACTTGCCAAGTACTTGCTTGATATGTTAACACTTGACATGCTTTTGCTTGATGCCTACCATTTACATGCTAATACCTGACACCTGTCTATATCACTTGTCAACTGTTGTGTCATCACCTGACACTCGACTTGCTATTTAACACTTGCTTCTGACTATGACATGACTTATTACCTGCCTCCTGACATATTAATACTTGACTTATGATTATCACATTTACGGGAATACTATACTTGTTATCCTGCATTACATGCAGTGACTTGAATCTTGTACCTGTTATCCTGTATTATATATATATACAGTGACCTGAATCTGCTGTACTCATGTACTCCTGAATTCCTGATCATGTCTTGATCTTTTTATTCTTGTGAATTGCTAACTACATACTATATTATAATAAGACAACTTGTACCCGGTTTGGGGGAAACTGATGGGCCCTGATTAATCATGTTTATGGTGGCCTTATCGAGTCACGCGTGGCCACATACTTGAGGGATCACCTGGCGGCCACCAGGGATTCCGTGGGGTGTGCTGGCACCCCTACTCCTGTTTATTCCTGCCGGGTATGCACACGCCCTAGGCCTATTTCTATGGGATCTGCGATACTCTATTCCTGTTCGGGCGTAAATAAGTCCCGGTACCTAGCGGTACGTTTCGGCTCAGCACCGGATACTCCTGGACCGTTGTCCCGGGCATGTACGGGGCCCATCCGAAACATGATTCATCGAACTTTATCAGTTTCCAAATAACTTGCTCTATAAGTTGTAAGTGGAAGTATGTGGAATGGGACGCATACTAAAACCTACAACTTAGATGGCCCCAATTATATAAGATGCTAATATATAATTTATTGTGTTGTTTTGTAACTCGGTTGTACGCGTTCAGATTACGGTAACATGAGGTAAAGGTATATAGACGAGGGTTTCCTTGTTTGGATTATTCCTTCGAGGTACTAATCTCATGAAGCCGTGACCTAAACCTGTACAATCGGAGTTGCTCGTACTCGGTTTTACTTCGGATTTCTGGTTTTATGATTATTATATTATACCTGTTCATATCCTACCTTCTACTTGTATTCTATCCCGCCTGTCTCCTGCTCTTATCTGATCATACAATGAGTCTTCCCTGCTTGATATCATATGCTATATATCTACTTGTTCCTGCATGCTTGTGCCTACGACACGGTTTTCATGTTTATGATCCAGATTTATCGATACACATGTGCTTATCTATGCTCGCCACTTGGCTTTCGCATCACCACTCGCCGAGGAGTTCTGACTCCTCTGGATCCTCATGTCCAGGTTTTAGAGCTTGGAGCGTGTGGATTCTCCCAGTTGTTGATCAGAGCGGCGCAGCGGTAGCGTGGATCTCCAGCAGACCGTTCAGAGCCTCATCCTTCCAGGCCCCCTGCTCGGCTCTAGAGTTTTCATGTCATTGACTCTGAGCCTGTCTTTGTACTGTTCATACTTGTACATCTCTTTGTATTCTCGCACTTGTGCCTATCAGTGATGTAATATTCTTATAATTTTTGTCACATCTGGTGATAACTTTGTAACTGTACTCATTGGTTGGAATGTATAATGCACCACGTGCTTCCGTACTCTGATTCTTACCTGTACTGATGCTTAGCGTATATACGTGAGGGAATTTCTGACCTACGTATATACGTCGCAGTAACGTCTCCGTACCCGCCGGATCGGGGCGTTACAGGGAGGAGGTGGTGGTGATTTAGTGGTGGTAGTAGTGGATTTGGAAATTTTGAAGGTGATGGTGGTGGTTTGGAGGAGGAAGAAGATGGTGGTGCTATTGGAGTTGGTGGAGATGGAGAGCGAGTTGGGGGAGATGGGTGCCGCCGGAGTGGAGGCTCAGTCGGCGGAGGCAGCGCTAGGCCCAGGATGGTGGCGGTTTTCCCAGGTAGAAGAAGAAGAGGGAGGGAGGAGAAAGGGAGAAAGAAAAAGAAAAGAAAATAAAAAGGGAAAAGCGAGAGGGGGGGAGTGAAAGAGAGTGATAGGAAAGGGAGTAATGGAAATTAAATGGGGGGAGTGGGTCGGTAGGTGGTTGATAGGGGGCAAAAGAAAAAGGAAAAGAAAAGAAAGAATAAAAAGATTCCAAAAATAAAAATATTATAATAATATCGAAAAATATCGACTATTCCAGAAAAATTCACAAAAATATCTAGAATTAGAAAATATCACTCTGAGGAATAATATGAAATCATTTTTCAAAATAAAATCTCATTTTTTAATTAAAAATCTTGGAATCAACCAGTGATAATGGCCGACACCAAATCCGGCCGAGTTTCGATAAGTTCAGAAAAATCTCCAAAAATAAATTAAGATAGAAAATGTGATTCTAACAAATAATTTGAAAGTAGATTTCAGAAATTCAACTCTGTTTGTAAATTAAAAATCTTGAAATCGACCAGCGATGCTGGTCAACACCGATTTTGAAGATTTTGTAATTTAATTCGGAAAAATTCTAAAAAATCATAAAAAAATCTAAAATATTGAAAAACGATATTTGAAACTAAAATCGGTCAAATTTGACTAGCGAAAAGACCAAATCGAGTAATACGCTAGGATCGAGTTCTCGATTCAGAATAGGACTGACTTCGAGTTCATGACCCCGGATCCAATGCAAAACGACCGCATAAATATTCATAAAATAAAAATAAATACAAAAAGTAAATCAAAAAATACAATCGAGAATCTGAATACGTAAATAAGTATGTATTTCGGGAACGGGGTGTGTAATATCCCTAATATAATAATACTGTATTTTATTTTTCTACAAGTATTTATTTTATTTTACTAGTTATTTTAGTATTATTTGCTAACTTGATTTATTATCAGTATTAGTATTAGTAATATGTATGACTTGTAGACTCTTATTGCTTATATTTAATTATTTTAAATTATTATTAATGGGTAATATTATTATTTTCATTCCAAGCCCATTAAGCCTAGCCCATTCTCTCTTTCATTTAATTTTATTTTCTTTTTATGCTAAGCCCACATGAGCCAAGCCCACTACGTTATATTTGAGGTTAGAGGACATATATTAGGTATAGTGTTTATTGGTAGTTGTTGATGATTATCCTAACTAGAATTCATGTGGATATCGAAGGAAGTGTTAGATATGACATTGCTTTACCAATATACTGATTTGCTGATACTTGGATCGGCATTGACTTAGTTAGAGTTGGAGTTGACCTGTGATATAATTATATTGGATCTTGATCAGTTTATAGAGGAGTTTGATCTTGTTGGATTGTCATGATGTGTGTGTATAGCTTACCCTTGAAGTAAATATGTAAAATGATCTTGGTTTTAGATTTTTAAACCAAAGACCTTCGGATTTACCTTAATCATATGGATTGATGATCTTACCGACGTTAGATACTAGATATAAAAGATGATCTGGATTTCTTATTGATTGAGGACGTTACCCTCTTTAGTTATGATCTTGACTATAGTTGGATGGATATGATTTTGAGGAATAGATATTGGTTGAATTGACTTGACCTAATAGATCTTAGGCATGTATCTGAGATTGCTGAGTTTTAGGATCTTATGATTAACCTTAATAGAAGTGAGAATTTGTGAAGACTTAGGGATCAGAGTAGATTAATAGAGTGAGATTGTGTGATGATCTTGATTATGGTTGGATAAGTTTAATTTAATCTCGAGGATATATATTACTTTATGATTGGTTCTTGACTATTTCAGTTATTGGAGATAGAATTATTATGAGAGTGATTTCATTGATATCAGTGATCATATTATATGTTCGGAGTTTTATGACAAGCTATTGAGACTCGGATATACCAGTGATTTAAAGGATAGAAATATCGATGACTTGGAGGAATGAGTTGAATACATACATTACTTGGATTATTCTGTTCTTGACAGTAGGTCATTACTCAGCCTGGATATCTTGTCTTACCTGTGAAACCTGACTGGTTATTCTTTATATATATACCTGACAACTATCATGTTCATGCTACTGAAATTTGCTGGGAAAATATTATTACACGGTAACAACACCCGCATGTTCACTTGTTATATATATTCCTGTTATGCCGGTATCATGTTCCTTGATATTATATACTCCTTTTATACCGGTACCCTGACTTTCACATGTTGATATTGTTACCGTGACCACCACTGAGTCATCCCAGAGATTTAAGTAACATGTATATTAAATAATCTTGATAAACTAAAATATGATAACAAACAACTTGCACTGGGATTGGGGAGATTGATGGAGGAGACAGCGTCCGTATTTTGGGTGGACCTAGGATTTAGGTTGCGCAGCCGAAAGAGGGTTCCACTGCAGGGTTCCCGTGGGGTGACTGGCACCCCGTCATGTTTCCTGTTATACATGTTATACATGTACCTGTTCCTGTTTACATGTTCCTGACTACCTTGCGGTAGGTCCTGGTTCAGCGCCAGGAGTCTGGGCCGTGGTCCCGGGTATGCACGGGACCCACCTAAAACATGGACAATGTCTCCAACCGATCAGTTTCAATAACTTAAGGGCATCGATTGGCATGTGTGATAGGCGTAGTATGGGATGCGTCTATTACATGTGACAATTGGTGTTCGCTGACATAATTAATAATAAACTGTTGATGCTTTGTGACTGACTGTAATCACCTGGTTGTATATTTATATATCACTATGTTAGACTCATGATTATAACCAGGACCAGATTATGTACTAGGTTAGAGATATTGCTAGGATATACATCTAGACATCCGTTGTTTGCTACAGTTGCTTTACTTGTCTTGTACCTGTACTCATATTCTTGCTATCTTTATTCGTGTTACTATCATGTATATTATTGCATTGGTATTCAGTTGCTTATGTAACATGTTATTTGATTATTTTATATCTGCAGTTGTCCTTACTATTATATATGCACATGGTTTCTTCTGCACGAGCTGTTTCCCCTTTTACACACACACTCATTATGGTCGCATTCTGACGACCCTGGATTTGCACGTCCAGCTATTGGACGGTTGTTCTAATGTGCAGGTGTTCGATGAGACGGTACGCCTGGCGAGGAGCTTGGGTCCTCCCCCTTTGATTCTGGTATACTTGTATTTTATTCTTTTTATGATTCTTTGATTCCTGGATATCACCTTTGACTTCTATTCAGCTGTCATTTTCTTCCTGTTATTTCATTGCTATCATGTATAGTCTTATATGTATTATTGCAGTGATCCTTGATTATTATAGTTCTGATTCATAGCTTGTTCAGGTTACAATTGAGGCTTAGCGCGTATACGAGGGGTATTTTACCTCGCGTATATGCGTCGCCATAACGTCTCCGTATCTATAGGATCGGGGCGTTACAGAGTGGTATCAGAGCCTAGGTTTTCGACTTGCGATGTTGAATTTTTACTTTTGTTTCGCAAGGGAGACCTAGTTCTTACCGGTTACCTGAGACAAGTTACATTACACTACAATATACATATACTATTCACATGATAATATTGACTCCCTTTGGAATTGATCGTCCTCCCTTTGGAATTCTATTCTTGATCTGTTGATATCCATGATTCCAACACTTCATTTAGAGTGATTTGGATGTCCATCTTGATTTCATCCTTCTTTCCTATTTGTTTCTCCTAATTCCATCTCTTGAGATTGGTTACTCCTTATTGAAGCCGGTAGCAAAAATCAGAGCGCGCAGCGGAAGCATAGCGGAACCATGAAGTATTCAGAAGCGACGTGGAAGCTTGTTTGTTTTTCCCTTGATTCTGTATTTTTATCATTCCCTACTTTATTGAAATTTCGAGGACGAAATTTTTATTAAGGTGGGTAGAATGTAATATCCCTAATATAATAATACTGTATTTTATTTTTCTACAAGTATTTATTTTATTTTACTAGTTATTTTAGTATTATTTGCTAACTTGATTTATTATCAGTATTAGTATTAGTAATATGTATGACTTGTAGACTCTTATTGCTTATATTTAATTATTTTAAATTATTATTAATGGGTAATATTATTATTTTCATTCCAAGCCCATTAAGCCTAGCCCATTCTCTCTTTCATTTAATTTTATTTTCTTTTATGCTAAGCCCACATGAGCCAAGCCCACTACGTTATATTTGAGGTTAGAGGACATATATTAGGTATAGTGTTTATGGTAGTTGTTGATGATTATCCTAACTAGAATTCATGTGGATATCGAAGGAAGTGTTAGATATGACATTGCTTTACCAATATACTGATTTGCTGATACTTGGATCGGCATTGACTTAGTTAGAGTTGGAGTTGACCTGTGATATAATTATATTGGATCTTGATCAGTTTATAGAGGAGTTTGATCTTGTTGGATTGTCATGATGTGTGTGTATAGCTTACCCTTGAAGTAAATATGTAACATGATCTTGGATTTAGATTTTTAAACCAAAGACCTTCGGATTTACCTTAATCATATGGATTGATGATCTTACCGACGTTAGATACTAGATATAAAAGATGATCTGGATTTCTTATTGATTGAGGACGTTACCCTCTTTAGTTATGATCTTGACTATAGTTGGATGGATATGATTTTGAAGAATAGATATTGGTTGAATTGACTTGACCTAATAGATCTTAGGCATGTATCTGAGATTGCTGAGTTTTAGGATCTTATGATTAACCTTAATAGAAGTGAGAATTTGTGAAGACTTAGGGATCAGAGTAGATTAATAGAGTGAGATTGTGTGATGATCTTGATTATGGTTGGATAAGTTTAATTTAATCTCGAGGATATATATTACTTTATGATTGGTTCTTGACTATTTCAGTTATTGGAGATAGAATTATTATGAGAGTGATTTCATTGATATCAGTGATCATATTATATGTTCGGAGTTTTATGACAAGCTATTGAGACTCGGATATACCAGTGATTTAAAGGATAGAAATATCGATGACTTGGAGGAATGAGTTGAATACATACATTACTTGGATTATTCTGTTCTTGACAGTAGGTCATTACTCAGCCTGGATATCTTGTCTTACCTGTGAAACCTGACTGGTTATTCTTTATATATATACCTGACAACTATCATGTTCATGTTACTGAAATTTGCTGGGAAAATATTATTACACGGTAACAACACCCGCATGTTCACTTGTTATATATATTCCTGTTATGCCGGTATCATGTTCCTTGATATTATATACTCCTTTTATACCGGTACCCTGACTTTCACATGTTGATATTGTTACCGTGACCACCACTGAGTCATCCCAGAGATTTAAGTAACATGTATATTAAATAATCTTGATAAACTAAAACATGATAACAAACAACTTGCACTGGGATTGGGGAGATTGATGGAGGAGACAGCGTCCGTATTTTGGGTGGACCTAGGATTTAGGTTGCGCAGCCGAAAGAGGGTTCCACTGCAGGGTTCCCGTGGGGTGACTGGAACCCCGTCATGTTTCCTGTTATACATGTTATACATGTACCTGTTCCTGTTTACATGTTCCTGACTACCTTGCGGTAGGACCTGGTTCAGCGCCAGGAGTCTGGGCCGTGGTCCCGGGTATGCACGGGACCCACCTAAAACATGGACAATGTCTCCAACCGATCAGTTTCAATAACTTAAGGGCATCGATTGGCATGTGTGATAGGCGTAGTATGAGATGCGTCTATTACATGTGACAATTGGTGTTCGCTGACATAATTAATAATAAACTGTTGATGCTTTGTGACTGACTGTAATCACCTGGTTGTATATTTATATATCACTATGTTAGACTCATGATTATAACCAGGACCAGATTATGTACTAGGTTAGAGATATTGCTAGGATATACATCTAGACATCCGTTGTTTGCTACAGTTGCTTTACTTGTCTTGTACCTGTACTCATATTCTTGCTATCTTTATTCGTGTTACTATCATGTATATTATTGCATTGGTATTCAGTTGCTTATGTAACATGTTATTTGATTATTTTATATCTGCAGTTGTCCTTACTATTATATATGCACATGGTTTCTTCTGCACGAGCTGTTTCCCCTTTTACACACACACTCATTATGGTCGCATTCTGACGACCCTGGATTTGCACGTCCAGCTATTGGACGGTTGTTTTAATGTGCAGGTGTTCGATGAGACGGTACGCCTGGCGAGGAGCTTGGGTCCTCCCCCTTGATTCTGGTATACTTGTATTTTATTCTTTTTATGATTCTTTGATTCCTGGATATCACCATTGACTTCTATTCAGCTGTCATTTTCTTCCTGTTATTTCATTGCTATCATGTATAGTCTTATATGTATTATTGCAGTGATCCTTGATTATTATAGTTCTGATTCATAGCTTGTTCAGGTTACAATTGAGGCTTAGCGCGTATACGAGGGGTATTTTACCTCGCGTATATGCGTCGCCATAACGTCTCCGTATCTATAGGATCAGGGCGTTACAGGGTGTTACAACCTCTAGCAAGCAATCGAGACAAATCATCACACAACCAAAAAACACCATATTTACTGTGATTCGACAAGAGTGCCTATGTCCACGATGAGGAGGGGAGAAATTTTATTGAAAAGAGAGAAAAAAATATAAGAGTTAAAAGAATATCTCTCTCACAACTCTCAATGATGAAAATCTCTTGAATTCTTTTCTTTTCTTGACATGCTTTCAAAGGACACGCTCAAGGGGTTTATATCGGAACCTATGATGATCCTATTTCAACTCAAACTTCAACAATATAATCAACACTGCCTCAGAAAAAGATGAAAACCTGAATCCAACTCAAATTGAAAATAGAACCAGAAAAGAAAACTGCTAGACTAGATATTAGTCGACTATATCTAAGTATAAATAATGTTTATTAAATGTTTATTAGTCGACTATATGGAATTACTAGTCGACTACTCTGACAAAATTCTAAGAACCCAACTTTCTATTGTAAGCACTAGTCGATTATACCCAAGTTTAAGTCGGCTAAGCTAGAACATAAGTCTACTAATAAGACTTACTAGTCGACTTATAGCATGCACAAGTACTGTACATGTCCGAGCTTGATATCTGAAGTTTGTAACACCTCCACTTGATTCTGAATTCTTTTCCAATGAATATGAGACACTCAAAATACTAATAATCTCTAATTGTCAAAGCGCACACACTTCACTACACTAGCAGTTTTTCCCCAAGGCATTACCATAGGAATCGCATTCCGCCACTCCGAGGCTTCAACCGCTCCAAAGATCCTCAGGGTGCTCTCTACTCTGAGACCCTCTCTGTTCCAAAAGCTTCAGTTCTGAACCTGAAGCTCCAATAACATATCATCCTTAATTTTCGCCGACAGTTATGCAGCTACATCCTCTTCCACGTTCATAATGTGTAACGCCTCTATCAGAGCGGGTAGTTATAAACAGTGACATATTTCCCTAGATGTGATCCCAATCAATCAGGGAGATGATGACAACCGTTATGAAGAATCCAACACGTGTAAATCGTGCAGTTACAATAATCCATCAATTCCGCCTCCACGCCAGAATTCATATCAGGTATATATTTTATCCTTCTTCTTTAAAGAGAAAAGAAGTGACATCCTTAATTGTCAGAGCACACACCCCCTACTACACTAGCAGTTTTTTTTCTACAAGTCCACCATTACATACCTGCAGTTTCCCTCTTCACAGTTCATCCTTCTACCACACCAGTAGTTACCCTTTAACGGTCCCTCTTTCTTTTTCAACTACTGATTATCACGCCTGAGGGTCTTAGGCCGGTATCACATCGATGCTCCTGACCTGAAAGGTGTCTTACTTCTTTGCGTGTTCTGATAGGTCCTATCGGGACTGTCCAACTGCTTGTGACAGATTCTGATCCACAGATTTTTATCCACAACTAAATTGCCCATCACTTATAGTTACTATTTTTCTTGCCATTACCACATATGATGAGATTCAAATATTATATGACTTTTTACAAAAGAAGAAAATGTTATAATACCAGATTTGAGCTAGCTTGGCCATGCAGATTCTGTTTAATAGACTCTTGTATACTTAATATCTAGTGCACACTCTTGAATTGTGACGCCCCGATCCGGCGGGTACGGGGACGCCACTGCGACGTATATACGCAGGTCAAAAATACCCTCACGTATATACGCTAAGCATTAGTACAGGCAAGAATCAGAGATGGAAGCACAGTGATACATACATTCCAACAGAAATAGCGCAAGTACATGATTATCACAGAGAATAATACAACATTACATGAATGTTACATTACCAGGAAGTACAAAGGTACATAATACATGAAGAGATATACAAAATAGAGATGTGCTCACAAGTAGCAAGAGGGCCTCGGGAGCCAAATAGGAGTAAAACCGGGAGGAAGAACTACGGCGTGATCAAGCTTCCGCTGCACTCTGATCTGCTACAGTCAAGCCACCGTGATCCAGGCTCTAGAATCTGGACATGAGAATCCAGGGTTGTTAGCAACCCCAGCGAGTACAAAAATAAAGCCAGGTGGCGTGCATAACAGATACATGTGTACAGGAAATGTGTATCGTAAATATAAGCATGTAAGCACATGAAATAAGACAGTGAGTAAAGTAACTACAGGAAATCAGTTATATAAGCTCACATTACCGATCAGTGAGATTAGTACGTCGAAGGAATAATCCAAACAAGGAAACCCTCATATATATACCCTATACCTCACGTCACTGGAATCTGAGTTTATATAATCTGTCTTTTCCTTCACAACAATATAATAATGTAACAGTATGGAAGCAATCAAATAATCTAATGAGATAGCACAAGTATAAGTGGTGGGCAGTATGGGTCAAGAGTATAGCTGGTCATATATCTGGAGCAGGTTATTATTAATTATTAAGACTCATCTGATTTGTATAAATCGGTATGTGTCCTATCCCACATACCTCAGCATACAGACCGAGGAGTAAGTTATTGGAAACTGATGAAGATCGACGAACCATGCTTAGAATGGGTCCCGTACATGCCCGGGACAACGGTCCAGGAGTATCCGGTACTGAGCCGGAACGTACCGCTAGGTACCGGGACTTATTGTACGCCCGAACAGGAATAGGATGTCACCGCTCCCACAGGAATAGGCCTAGGGGCTTATGGTACAACCGGCAGGCAGGGGAGTAGGGGTGCCAGTACACCCCACGGAAACGCCTGGTGGCCTCCAGGTCGATCCAAGTATATGGCCGCGCGACACGATAAAGCCATCATAAACATGGAGACTATATCGGTAATCATCAGTTTCCCCAACCCGGTGTAAGTTGTCTAAATATTATAATTTATCCAGTGATAATGTCCACAGAGTATTCACAGTAATCCTATATTCATGGTTATCCTATTACGGGGCCAACAGGAGTATAGTATCAGGAATAATGTCAGGGGCCTCCCTATTTCAGGGGTTCAAGTATACAGGAGTACAGGAGTACCAAATATCTGGTAATAATAATATAATAATTATGTCATGTCCCCGTAACAGTGATAGTCATGAATATGTCATATAATAAGGTATCAGGGGTGGTAATGTCTGGTCAAGAGTCATGATGTCAGGTCCAGGTATTTGTACCACATGAAAGTATAGCATATACCGTATGTCAAGAACAAGCGTCAAGTATCAAGTATCAGGGTCCAATGTCAAGTGGTCAATGTAGCAAGACAAGTATCAGAGCCGGGTATCATATGTCAAACATAGTATGGCAAGTATCAATACCAGGTGTCACATATCACATATAGCATGTCATGTATCAGTACCAAATATAGCATGAAAGATGTCGGTGTCAAATACAGCATGGCAATATCGGTGTCAACTATTGTGTACCGGTGTAAATATCAAGTGCCGGTGATAAAAATCATATCCCTAGCGTAACAGGCCAAGTGTCGGTGTCCTAAATCACATATCAGGCATAATATGTCCAAGGCCGGGTAAATACCGGGTGCAACATTATTTATTAATTTACATAGCATGATATCATGTATCAAATTTACGGTATTAAATACTAAACATGCTAACATATCCACACCCCCATTCCATGCTTAAAATACAAGAGTATTTATTTTTAAATATATTAAAAATGCTCGCATAATATTAAAGTAGAGGCATGTCAAAAATAAAGTTGTACTCGCCTGAAACCGGGTAAAATACCGGTTAGAATCCGGGAATCGGCGAACCGTCCAAGTAAACCTTTAGCCCACTATATATATTAAAATATATAAATATAATTATTTATATAAATATTTAAGAGGAAATGAGAGAGGAGAGAGAGAGAGAGAGAAAATTGTAGGAGAGAGAGAGAGAAAAAGAAAGAGAGGAAAAATATGGTTTATTTTGAAATGAATTAGGATTTAAAGGAGAGGGGTAGAGGGTGTAAATATAGGGAAGTAGTTTTAAAAAGGAGGTGGGGGTATTTTTGGAAAGAGTGTTTGTTTTATTTTAGGGATGAAATGAAAGAAAAAGGAAAGAAAAGAAGAAAGAAAAGAAAAGAGAAGAAACGAAGGAGGGGGGTTGTGGGGGGGTGGCCGGCCGGCTGTAGGCCGGCGGCGACGACTGCAGGCCGGCGGCGGCGCCGCCGGCGGGGAGGGGTGGCGGCGCGCGCGGGCGGAGAGGAGGGAGGAGGTGGGTTGTTGTTGTTGTTGTTGTTATGTTGATGGTGGTGATGGTGGTGGTGGTGGTTGTGGTGGTGATGTTTGGTGGTGGTGGGAAGTTAGAGGAGGTGGAGGAGGTGGTGATGGAGTAGTTATGGTGGTGAAATTGTTGGTGGAGATGGGGAATTTTGGAAAAATTGAAGGTGGAGATGAGATGGGTTATGGTGAAATTGAAGGTGGAGGAGGTGGAGTTTGGGGTTGTTGGAAGTGGGGGAGGTTTGTGGGGTGGTGGGGAGTGCGGTGGCGGCGGCTTGGGCGGCGGCTAGGGCGACGGTGGTGATGGTGGAGGTGGTGTGCGTGAGTGGGAGTTGAGTTGTTGGGTTGAAGATGAAGTTAAAATGAAGGAGGTATTTTAAGGAGAGAAGGTAAAAGGGAAAATGATTAAAATGGATATGATTAGAGATGATTAAGGGAGATGGAGTGAGGGAAAAATCTTGCTCAGTCCATGATGGACTGCTCCCTGCTGCAGCCGCTGTTGGGAGTTGCAGGGAATGGGTGTTGGAGTGAAGGAGAAGAAAAGAAAGAAGAAAAAGAAAAGAAAATGGAAAAATTAAAAGAAAATGATTAAAAATAGTTAAAAATTTATAAATAAATATTTTATTAAATAATAAAATTGATATAATATTCTGGAAGTAATAAGTAGAGGATTTGAGAGGTAAAAGCAAGAAAAAGAAAGGACGGCAAATTTTATTATTATTTTAATAAGTCGAAAATTTGACTGTTTCAGAATCCTTCCGAAAAATTCTCAAAAATAGAAAATATTATTCTAAGATGTTTGGTGAAATCGGATTTGAAAAATATAGTGTAGTTTTCAAAATAAAAATCCTGGAATCTTCCGGCGATACCGGCTGACACCAGGATCGGTCAAATTTTGATAAATTTTGAAAAATCCCAAAAAATGTTTTTAGTTAGAAAATGATATTTTAAGATGTACTGTGAAAGCCGTTTTTGAAAATTCAATCCCATTTGAAAACTAAAAATCCGGGAATCAGTCAGCGATGCCGACCGACACCGGTTTTGGAGATTTTGCAGAAAAATTTCAGAAAATTCCAGAAAATCATAAAAAATCTAAAATATTAGAAAACAGTCTCTGAAACTGAAAACGGTCAAATCGGACTATCAGAAAGTCAAATCGGGCTCTTGGCTGGTATCGGTTCCCCGGTCCGGGTCAGGGCTTACTCTAGGTCTAAGAATCCAGATCTGACACTCAATAATATGAGGAATCACAACTTAAAAACTAATATTAGAAGAAAATTACAATAACATGATCGAAAAAGTTGGGACACGTATCTGGGTACGTATCCCGGGAATGGGGTGCTACAATCTACCCACCAAACAAAAATTTCGTCCTCGAAATTTCTATAAGGAGGGAGATGAACATGGAAGAGACTACAATCAATGATGATAATATAATATATTAAACAAGATAAGGGAGATTACAATCTCAGGATACAAAACATATGAGTTGATCGAATGGATGTTGGGAAGAAGCTGGAAGGAATAAGATAGAAGGATCTCAGGATTCAAGGAAAAGATTATGAGGAAGGAATAGATAACACCGTACTTGCGATTGGAATGTATATTCAAGACTCGTGCTCTCCAACTGCAGATTAATACATCATTAATCTACCAACTGGTTGTACTGAGGATGTCAGAACCTAGGCTCTGATACCAACCTGTGACGCCCCGATCCGGCGGGTACGGGGACGCCACTGCGACGTATATACGCAGGTCAAAAATACCCTCACGTATATACGCTAAGCATTAGTACAGGCAAGAATCAGAGATGGAAGCACAGTGATACATACATTCCAACAGAAATAGCGCAAGTACATGATTATCACAGAGAATAATACAACATTACATGAATGTTACATTACCAGGAAGTACAAAGGTACATAATACATGAAGAGATATACAAAATAGAGATGTGCTCACAAGTAGCAAGAGGGCCTCGGGAGCCAAATAGGAGTAAAACCGGGAGGAAGAACTACGGCGTGATCAAGCTTCCGCTGCACTCTGATCTGCTACAGTCAAGCCACCGTGATCCAGGCTCTAGAATCTGGACATGAGAATCCAGGGTTGTTAGCAACCCCAGCGAGTACAAAAATAAAGCCAGGTGGCGTGCATAACAGATACATGTGTACAGGAAATGTGTATCGTAAATATAAGCATGTAAGCACATGAAATAAGACAGTGAGTAAAGTAACTACAGGAAATCAGTTATATAAGCTCACATTACCGATCAGTGAGATTAGTACGTCGAAGGAATAATCCAAACAAGGAAACCCTCATATATATACCCTATACCTCACGTCACTGGAATCTGAGTTTATATAATCTGTCTTTTCCTTCACAACAATATAATAATGTAACAGTATGGAAGCAATCAAATAATCTAATGAGATAGCACAAGTATAAGTGGTGGGCAGTATGGGTCAAGAGTATAGCTGGTCATATATCTGGAGCAGGTTATTATTAATTATTAAGACTCATCTGATTTGTATAAATCGGTATGTGTCCTATCCCACATACCTCAGCATACAGACCGAGGAGTAAGTTATTGGAAACTGATGAAGATCGACGAACCATGCTTAGAATGGGTCCCGTACATGCCCGGGACAACGGTCCAGGAGTATCCGGTACTGAGCCGGAACGTACCGCTAGGTACCGGGACTTATTGTACGCCCGAACAGGAATAGGATGTCACCGCTCCCACAGGAATAGGCCTAGGGGCTTATGGTACAACCGGCAGGCAGGGGAGTAGGGGTGCCAGTACACCCCACGGAAACGCCTGGTGGCCTCCAGGTCGATCCAAGTATATGGCCGCGCGACACGATAAAGCCATCATAAACATGGAGACTATATCGGTAATCATCAGTTTCCCCCAACCCGGTGTAAGTTGTCTAAATATTATAATTTATCCAGTGATAATGTCCACAGAGTATTCACAGTAATCCTATATTCATGGTTATCCTATTACGGGGCCAACAGGAGTATAGTATCAGGAATAATGTCAGGGGCCTCCCTATTTCAGGGGTTCAAGTATACAGGAGTACAGGAGTACCAAATATCTGGTAATAATAATATAATAATTATGTCATGTCCCCGTAACAGTGATAGTCATGAATATGTCATATAATAAGGTATCAGGGGTGGTAATGTCTGGTCAAGAGTCATGATGTCAGGTCCAGGTATTTGTACCACATGAAAGTATAGCATATACCGTATGTCAAGAACAAGCGTCAAGTATCAAGTATCAGGGTCCAATGTCAAGTGGTCAATGTAGTAAGACAAGTATCAGAGCCGGGTATCATATGTCAAACATAGTATGGCAAGTATCAATACCAGGTGTCACATATCACATATAGCATGTCATGTATCAGTACCAAATATAGCATGAAAGATGTCGGTGTCAAATACAGCATGGCAATATCGGTGTCAACTATTGTGTACCGGTGTAAATATCAAGTGCCGGTGATAAAAATCATATCCCTAGCGTAACAGGCCAAGTGTCGGTGTCCTAAATCACATATCAGGCATAATATGTCCAAGGCCGGGTAAATACCGGGTGCAACATTATTTATTAATTTACATAGCATGATATCATGTATCAAATTTACGGTATTAAATACTAAACATGCTAACATATCCACACCCCCATTCCATGCTTAAAATACAAGAGTATTTATTTTTAAATATATTAAAAATGCTCGCATAATATTAAAGTAGAGGCATGTCAAAAATAAAGTTGTACTCGCCTGAAACCGGGTAAAATACCGGTTAGAATCCGGGAATCGGCGAACCGTCCAAGTAAACCTTTAGCCCACTATATATATTAAAATATATAAATATAATTATTTATATAAATATTTAAGAGGAAATGAGAGAGGAGAGAGAGAGAGAGAGAAAATTGTAGGAGAGAGAGAGAGAAAAAGAAAGAGAGGAAAAATATGGTTTATTTTGAAATGAATTAGGATTTAAAGGAGAGGGGTAGAGGGTGTAAATATAGGGAAGTAGTTTTAAAAAGGAGGTGGGGGTATTTTTGGAAAGAGTGTTTGTTTTATTTTAGGGATGAAATGAAAGAAAAAGGAAAGAAAAGAAGAAAGAAAAGAAAAGAGAAGAAACGAAGGAGGGGGGTTGTGGGGGGTGGCCGGCCGGCTGTAGGCCGGCGGCGACGACTGCAGGCCGGCGGCGGCGCCGCCGGCGGGGAGGGGTGGCGGCGCGCGCGGGCGGAGAGGAGGGAGGAGGTGGGTTGTTGTTGTTGTTGTTGTTATGTTGATGGTGGTGATGGTGGTGGTGGTGGTTGTGGTGGTGATGTTTGGTGGTGGTGGGAAGTTAGAGGAGGTGGAGGAGGTGGTGATGGAGTAGTTATGGTGGTGAAATTGTTGGTGGAGATGGGGAATTTTGGAAAAATTGAAGGTGGAGATGAGATGGGTTATGGTGAAATTGAAGGTGGAGGAGGTGGAGTTTGGGGTTGTTGGAAGTGGGGGAGGTTTGTGGGGTGGTGGGGAGTGCGGTGGCGGCGGCTTGGGCGGCGGCTAGGGCGACGGTGGTGATGGTGGAGGTGGTGTGCGTGAGTGGGAGTTGAGTTGTTGGGTTGAAGATGAAGTTAAAATGAAGGAGGTATTTTAAGGAGAGAAGGTAAAAGGGAAAATGATTAAAATGGATATGATTAGAGATGATTAAGGGAGATGGAGTGAGGGAAAAATCTTGCTCAGTCCATGATGGACTGCTCCCTGCTGCAGCCGCTGTTGGGAGTTGCAGGGAATGGGTGTTGGAGTGAAGGAGAAGAAAAGAAAGAAGAAAAAGAAAAGAAAATGGAAAAATTAAAAGAAAATGATTAAAAATAGTTAAAAATTTATAAATAAATATTTTATTAAATAATAAAATTGATATAATATTCTGGAAGTAATAAGTAGAGGATTTGAGAGGTAAAAGCAAGAAAAAGAAAGGACGGCAAATTTTATTATTATTTTAATAAGTCGAAAATTTGACTGTTTCAGAATCCTTCCGAAAAATTCTCAAAAATAGAAAATATTATTCTAAGATGTTTGGTGAAATCGGATTTGAAAAATATAGTGTAGTTTTCAAAATAAAAATCCTGGAATCTTCCGGCGATACCGGCTGACACCAGGATCGGTCAAATTTTGATAAATTTTGAAAAATCCCAAAAAATGTTTTAGTTAGAAAATGATATTTTAAGATGTACTGTGAAAGCCGTTTTTGAAAATTCAATCCCATTTGAAAACTAAAAATCCGGGAATCAGTCAGCGATGCCGACCGACACCGGTTTTGGAGATTTTGCAGAAAAATTTCAGAAAATTCCAGAAAATCATAAAAAATCTAAAATATTAGAAAACAGTCTCTGAAACTGAAAACGGTCAAATCGGACTATCAGAAAGTCAAATCGGGCTCTTGGCTGGTATCGGTTCCCCGGTCCGGGTCAGGGCTTACTCTAGGTCTAAGAATCCAGATCTGACACTCAATAATATGAGGAATCACAACTTAAAAACTAATATTAGAAGAAAATTACAATAACATGATCGAAAAAGTTGGGACACGTATCTGGGTACGTATCCCGGGAATGGGGTGCTACATGAATCATATAAAGGAGCTTGTTTTCGCTACTCACTAAAGGAAACAAACGAGTTTCTTATGTTATTATTGACTTTCATAACTATCCACTGTAATGCGTGCGTCAGGAATCTTAATAAAAATTGGTTAGAAGAAACTGTGTCCACTTGATGGATAACTAAAAAATATTCAAACGGTATGATTTTGATTTTTAAAGACTTCAAATAATGTAGATCAACTTCAATGGAGTGGATCTTGTATTTAAATGTCAGAGTATGAGATTCGAACTGTTTAAAATTAAACCCAAAAATAAACATTTATTTTGTAGTTCAACTCATACATATATATGTATACATACATATATATGTATACATATATATATATATATATATACATATATATATATATATATACATATATATATATATATAGTTGTGATCCGATGAAAAAGCTTCCTTAGGTGAGAAGATGAGAAAGAAGTATTGAAACTGTCGGAATAGTTTCTGGGTGGTTGAGATTAGATTTGAAAGAAATAAAATTAAAACCCAAAAACTAAATTACTCAAAACTAACTTAACCAACCCAAAAACTAGTTTAGGGTTTGGTTAAGATAGTTTTTGTGTTTTAGTTTATTTCCTCCAAATTTAATCTCAACCACCCAGAAACTAATCCGATGACTCCAATGCGTTTTTCTCATTTTCTCAAGTAAGGTAGCTTTCTCATCGTCATCACAACTCTATATTAGTGGCTATCCGATGAGAAAGTTATCTTAAGTGAGAAAATGAGAAAAGAGCACAGGAGCCGTAGGATTATCTTTTGGGTTGCTAAGATTAGTTTTTGGGTTGGTTAAGTTTGTTTTGGGTTGATAAATTTAATTTTGAGTTTTAATTTTATTTTCTTCAGATCTAATGTCAACCACCCAAAAACTAAATCCGACTGTTTCAATGCACTTTTCTAATCTTTATAAACATACGAGGGCAAACAGCTCACTATCCATCATCCTGTAATATTTTAGTTCATAGATCTGTAAATAAACAATCCAATTATTAAACTACACTTTGTTTATTAATTTTCTTTTATGCCTCTTGGGGGTCAAATCTCGATGCAGGAATCTCTCTTCCTACCCCACTACGCAATCAATAATACATTCACTCTCCGCTCTCTCTCTATAAAGCAAAGGGCCAAAGCGGAGAGCTAGCTATACCCATTTGGCAAGAAAATGGCCAAGTTAGCCCTCGGCCACCAGCGAGAGGCCTCGGAGCCGGACTGCATCCGCGCAGTCCTCGCCGAGGTCGTCCTCACCTTTCTCTTCGTGTTTGCTGGCGTAGGTGCCGCTATGACTGCAGGTACATACAATTTTCGTTGATGACATATTTTGAACTTCAAGCAACTGTTGTCGCTGGAAACTCATCAAAACTTGATTAAACGAAAAGTTAACTGACTGGGTAGGTAAAATGGTGGGAGGGGCTGACTCAATCATGGGGCTGACAGCGGTGGCCATCGCCCATGCATTGGTGGTGGCGGTGATGATATCGGCGGGGCTTCACATCTCCGGCGGTCACCTTAACCCGGCGGTGACGCTAGGGCTGGCCGTCGGTGGTAACATCACTTTGTTCAGGTCTGTGCTTTACATTATTGCTCAGCTTTTGGGCTCTTCGCTGGCCTGCCTCCTCCTCAAGTACCTCACTGGAGGACTGGTGAGTTTCTACCTAAATTTCTTTTCCAAAAAGATAGATTTGCTTAGAGTTACATCATATATTTACTAATTTTTAAGTTTACGTAGTTTGTTTTGTAACTTTATTACTTGGATGCTGACTTTGAGAGCCAACACGTCAAGTTGGAATATAGGTAGGTTGGATTAATTAAGTTCAATTATTGTTATTAGAATTAATTGCTGAAAACCACCCTTCATTATTATCGTCTCGCAAAAAATCTCATGTACTGTTAGAATGAGTAGAAAAACCATTGTATTATCAAATTCAGCAATAAACCCCCATGTATTATTGTAAGATTTGACAATTACTCGTTTAATTGAATTTAGTTAAGATTATACCGGTACTAACAAATAAATAGTAAAAAATCTCTATTTATTATCTTAAAATAGATAGAAATCACAAAATATTACAATAATATAAAGGTCTTGTTACTGAATTTGATAGTATATGTAGGTTTTTTTTATTTATTTCAATATTACTTGAGAATTTTCTTTGAAATGATAATAGTGCAGGGGGTATCTGTAATTTACCCTTATCAACGGGCTCCACATGAAAAGGGTAGCCTTAGCATTTTGAGGGAGCCTGCGCTTAGTCTTTGATTTTGGACCCGTGCATTTGGGGTCACTTGCCAATTGCAAACAGAATAAATAAAGGGGAAAAAAGAAAAAGAAAAAAGAAGTTTGGGAACTTGCAAATTAGTTCACAAAACCCAGCTGGCCACAAAGTTTTGGGATCTCCCTCTCCTCCTGGACACATGGCCACAAAATTTTGAGTTTCATGTGTTCTTTTGTTTATGAAAAGATTTTAAAATCTAATTGATTTCATGAGATTTTTTTTTTAAATATGAATTATATATTCTATATGAGTCACATATTGTTATTTGATATCTCTAACAGTCCTGTAATAACAGTTAGCACCACACGGGAGAATGATTATCTTGGTACGTTCCATCCTTCTAAATATATACGTGGGTTCATATAATTGCTTACAGGAAGTTCATAGGTAGTATGCTATTGTCGGCAAACAAGTAACTTTTCATGCAACCAAATTTTTTGTTTCATTTGACAAAATAATATGTTAAATCTTTTTATACTTCAGTAAGCTTCTCATGCTTGAGATATTTGAAGTAGGCCACTAAGAAATAAGAACTCTTTATGTGTGTGCGCGTCTGATGAAAATGGGTAAAAGAGGCTGTAAGACCTCGAGAGTGAGGTAAAGGTGAGAAAAGTGAAGAGCTTGGAGGTGGGTACAACTTCTATTGAGAGAGAGAAAGAAGGACAGAAATGATACCAACCAAAATGATTTAGATAGATAGAGAGAGAGAGAGAGAATGCATGGGTTGAGAAGGAGAGAAGAAAAGAGAGAAGAAGAATAATTTAGTCATAAATTAATTTACGTGCACAATACGTGTTAATGTGCCAAAAACTAACAGCCCACTGACAACAAATATTCATTATGAGAAAAAACAAAATTTGAGACTCACTTTGAACATTGATTGAACCACGTATACTCTTTCTGAAAATTACTCTTAAGCATATATATTGAGGAAATATTCCTCTCATGAGTCATGATATTTGTTAGAGGCGTCTATGGGACTTGTTTGTGACCACTTCACAAATCACATGTTTTGCAAGTTCCCTCAAATTCTGATCTCATTAACAGAAAGGACAAAGGAAAATTTTTTTCTTTTTTCTTCGGACTCCTTAGATCTAGAAATTTTGGTGGGTAAATTTGAGAAACCCCATCATTTCCCCTAAAAAAAGTAAGAAAATTTCTTCTTTTTTCTTGCATTCTTCAAATTTGGAGCATATGACCTCTCTTGCATAGTTAAAATCTTCATTGTGACGTTTACTCACCTATAAAAGTCTTTATTATGTCATTAAAATTTGACTCAGTGATAAAAAAAAATAAAGTCAAGTTAGGAGTTCCAAATTTAAGACCTCACTACATTTTTTGGTAAAAAAAAATAAATAGATAATAAAAGTGTCTTCATCATTGTAAAGATGAGAAACATCATTCTAATAAATTATGCCAGCGTTGACAACACACAACACAAAAGCAAATAACTCTATGGAAAAGTAAATTCGTAAAAATTGTTGGTATCATAAGAGTAAAACTTACATTGAATTTTCTTTCTTTTTACTCATCTAACTTGTTTCTTTTTTAAATCTAAATTCTTTTATTATTACTCATTTGAAGAAGCAATGTAGTTGCTTACTTTTATACTTTGAAAAAGGAAAAATGTGAGCAAGAAATATAATCTGTTTCTTTTTTCAACATAAAGGTGGGGATCCCCAAACTCTCTTCTCAAAGCAGACAATAATACGTTAAATCTTTTATATCTTGAATATTCTGTGACAAATTAAACTGTAATGTAAAATATATACAGGACACACCCGTGCACACGCTTGCTGCTGGAATGAGCTCCCTGCAAGGTGTCATCATGGAGATAGTCCTCACCTTCTCCCTCCTCTTCTCCGTCTACGCCACCATTGTTGACCCAAAACACCGGATGGGAATTCTCGGCCCGCTGCTCGTCGGGCTTGTTGTCGGGGCCAACATCTTGGCCGGCGGGCCCTTTTCTGGTGCGTCCATGAACCCGGCCCGGTCCTTCGGGCCGGCCTTGGCCAGCTGGGTCTGGACAGACCATTGGGTCTATTGGGTTGGGCCCCTCATTGGTGGGCCTCTCGCTGGGCTGATCTATGACCAACTGTTCATGACTAGGACCCATGAGCCCCTACCAAGGGGGGAAGATTTCTAAGAGCCCACCATTACAACAGTGCAGCGGCCCAATGGGTGTCCTTGTCGACAAGTCAACTCTCTCTCTCTCTCTCTCTCGCCACTTTCTTATTTATATGTAATAATGTTGTTGCATATGCTTGTAGTTTTCAGCTTGTCCTTTATATTTCCCTTTTATGTGCATGTAAGAAAGTCTATGTTTCAATCTGAATATGTAAGAGATTGTGATTCTATATATATAAATACGCTCAATGCTCTCCTTGCCGATGGAGTTTAAGTGACATCAAACTTAGTTTTTCATTACAATTAATTAAGGTAAAAGTTCACTTATTGAGGGAATGAGATCACCGAGATGATATATAACAAGTCTAGTCTTCAGCTTTTGCCAATCAATCTGAATCAAATGACAGTTGTCACGAAAGCAGTGGACTTTCACTGATGAGTCGAGAAAAGTTAATAAAGAAGGAAATTCTTAAATGTCCCATCTATTTCATTTCTACTTACAAAAGGTGTTTTTGATGGATTTATTTTATTGATTATAAAAATAGATTAGTTTTTTCACATGTGCAGATGCCAGCAATTGAAACGACTAATGTTTAGGATTTCTGAGTTTTAATGTTTTGCTTCTGAGATACATTTGTGAATAAATTGGTCAATGATCAGTGATCTGAGTCTAATTAAATGTGCATAACTTCACTATTTCCAAAAGGAAGGTGAAACGTTTGTGACACCAAACTGGAACTAAATTAGTGTCAAATGAGAATCCCCAAAGGTATTTTACCTATAGACTGAACTCAAACTAAACTCATATCTTGATCACTTTATTTGGATATCCGTAGGAAGTGGTATTTTTGAGGAATTTAAAAGTGAGGGATACAACACGAGGACTTCTTAAGAGATCGCTTGTAACGTCCAGTTTTAGATGTAAGTGTCTCCGTATCAGTACCTGATATGATGTACAAATTTGATTTGACCTTTCTGATAGTCAGATTGACTGGTTTCAGCTCCAGATATTATTTTCCTAATATTTTGAATTTTTCAGAATTTTTAAAAATTTTTGTGAATTATTTTTAAAAAAATCTCCAAATTCGGTGTCGATACCGACAATCAGCTCTAAGATTTTTAATTCACAAATGGAGTTGAGTTTCTAGAATCCGCTTCCATATTGTTCTTTAAAATCATATTTTTCTACTTTAGTATATTTTTGGAGATTTTTTTGAATTAGTCAAAAATCCGCTCAACTTGATGTCGACTGGTTTCACCGATTAATTTTAGATTTTTTAATTTTTACACCAGTTGAATCTCTTAAATCTGATCTCACGTTACCCCTCAGTGTAATATCCACTATTTTACAGAATTTTTTTGGGAACCATTCTAAACTTGTCAAATTAACCGGATTAAATAATATTATTTAAATCTTTTTCTTTCTTTTCTTTTCTTTTCCAATCATCTTCTTTTCCTTCTTCCCCAAGCCACCGCCTTTCTTCCCATTGTCTCTCCCCCTCTTTATTTCTCTGTCTCTCTATTTCATTCTCCAACACTATTTTTCTCTCTCTCTCTCATGCACTCTCTCTTCCTCTCTTTATCTCTCTAACTTTCCCTCACTCTCACTCTCTTTCTCACTCTCGGCTCACCACCGGCGGCCGCTAGCGAGGCCAGCGCTGCTGGCCGACCACGGCCAGGCTGCCCAACCACCATCCCCTCTCTTTTTCCCTGTCCTCTCCCTAGATTTCTCTCTCTTTCCCTCTCCTCTCCCTTCTCTCCTTCTCCTCCTCCTCCTCCTCCTTCCTCTCACTTCTTCCCCTGTGGTCAACTGCCACCTCCATCTGGATGGTGATCACCGTCGCAGGCTAGACCGTCCACCAACTACGGCAACCGCACACCACCACCACCACCTTCTTCTACTCTCTCTCTCTCTCTCTCTCTCTCTCTCTCTCTCCCCGTCTCTCTCCCTATTGCCGGCGGTCGGCCTGACTGACGCCGCCACCGGTCACTGCCAAGGTCGTGCTACAGCTGGCCGGCCAAGCCAACCACCTCTCCCCTGCTCCCCTCTCTCACTCGTTCTCAGTCTCTCGCTCATTTGCATATTGTATCTAAAATCCAATTACCCAAACCTATTAAGCCAAACCCATTAACCCACCAACCCATCTTACTTAAGTTTATTGGGTCAGGTTATTGGATACCCGATCCATTGGCAACCCAACCCGCACTCAAAACTTAATAAATGTAATTTTACATAAAACCCTTGGTAAATTAGAATATTTATAATTTAGACTTTATTGTTACATATTTAACCCATTTGTTTATGATCTTAGTGTTCTGACGATATCTTTTGCATACGGAGTCCGATTTGGACGATTCTTAAGCTGTTGCGATCATAGAACAACGAGCCACATTCCTGTAATAGTTATGTGAGTATTTTTCTTTTATAAATTATGTCATCATATTAAATAAAATTGAGTTATTAATTTATTTAAACCGTGAGTATTGTTTCGTAAATCATGTAAATAGTAAATTACTATAAATATATATGTGTTAGTGGTTACTAATATGTTATGGCAATTCTTGCTTTATGATAAACATGTAAATGAATCATTTATATATGTTGAGTGATTACAAAACAATGAATAAAAGTAATTTCATAATAATAATTTGAAAATAAACAATTGTCTATAATTCTTTTATGATATCGATCACTGTAATAACATAAATGTGGTTTAACAAATACTGATATATCTGTAGATATATTCACATATATCCACGTTACATCTATCACCTTGACACTATCACCTTACCTGATTAACCACTAATACGTCGCACACTGTTACGTCATGTTTGTGGACATTGTTATAACTTACATGTATTAGTATCATCGTTACACGGACATGCTAGTTACTGGATACTGCTATTTCATGTAGACATTTAATACATTGGACACTACTCTTTCACTTAGACATTTAATACATTGAACACTGTTATTTCATATACTTGTATCATCGATTATACGGATACACTACACTTATATTTCATGTACTTATATCATCGTTACACAGGTACTCTATGTTGTGATCACATGTATTTGTCGTATGTATTCACTTGTATACATACTTTGATTGTTTCAATATTCTTGTTGCATGGATCACTGCTCCTATTACATGAATTATTGTTACATGCATATTCTTGTATTCCTATTACATGACTGTTTAATACAGTACATTACTGTTTTCTGTTCCTAATATCAATATCGATATAATAATCTTGTTACTGAGACATACCGGCAATTGATCTAAGATGTGCAGAGTTAAGTGCCACACGGAATATTGTACCTCATGTTATCATGTTATCTTGTTATCCTGTACATGAATCTGTGGGGGCCACTTTTAAAGTCCCACGTCTTATAGATCGCATGCCTCCTGTTATCCTATACATGTCATGTTAACCTTACATATGCTATAATTATTGTTATTGTTCTTGATATACTGTGTAAATTAAATATAATAAATATAATATGGAATTGGGGAAAGTTGAACGGTTGACTAAATCTTATCAGGTGGTTATCTGAATCCATTGTTAGTCCCACTATAGGGGACGTGATAGTCCTAGCTACCGATTGATCATGTTTCTCGTTACTTGTTTCGTCTTAGCGGGTCGACCCTGGTCTCAGCAGCCAGGGGATTATTTAACGCCGTAATCCTGATTATTCATAGGATGCATCCACCTGATTAGAACTCCTCGATCATTAAGTTTCTAATTAATATAATAAAATAGTATAAACAATGGTGACGACAGGAACCCTTATTATTTGGTCATTCTCTCGTTCAGAAAATGGTACCTGTATGCCATGTTTGGATGGGTTCGGCTGGAGTATGGGTACTAGTGTGAACTGCCAGTGATATGGGACACTGAAAGAGTGGTTAAAATACCAGGCGGTACTGATTATTATTATTATATAAATCACATAACATGCTCGATACATGTATATTATTGTTTATTTACACTTGTTACACTTTCTGCTATCCTATCTACCATCATGTCACACGTGTACTTTGCACTTCCTGTATTCTTCACAGGCATACAATTCATGTACACATATACTCTACATTCCATGTATTTCATATTTCATGTGTTTTCTTTTTATTAGTATAGTTATTATATGTACATTATGTATGCATGTTCATATTATTCATATTATTTACGATATCATCATACCATTTTTACTAGAATTTAAACCTTAAATTGAAAAAAAATAAAAAATGATATATGTTTACTTACACAAGTTGACTATATTGATATGTCACTAAATGTTGTATCATATTCCACATACTGATAATAACATATAAATAGTATAACTCTTATTGATTATAATAACTTAATAGTATAAAGGTAGAGGATATATATACTCTTCCCGATAATATTAATTGCAACTCTTGTTATATAATTATATAAAATTGTAGTAGTATCACTGTTGTAACATACATGTTAGGTATTACTACTCTTATAGTGTAAATATAATATTTGTATTAGTTATACTGATCCTTATCATGTACGTTTGTTTTTTAATCTCCGAAGTTCCGTCTACCTTTACGACGTATTCCTATCACAATCCTAACAATAATCGCACCCATCCATAAGTCATGGTTGTTGGTTTAGTCATGACCAAGGAGACAAAATAAGTTCAACTGCTAAGGGGATAGGCTCTTTGTTCTTGTAAAGTTGGTTGACAAGAAGAGAGATTGTTAAGCATTTTCTTTGTGATTGCAGCCCATGTTGTAAAAATAATAATAAATAAACAGTAAATAATGTATTTAAATAGAAATTGAGAGTAACAACTGTTAGTTTAAGTTTTTGGATCAAAATGATTGCCAGCTTACACACAAGGCTATGTTATTTCCAAAATACCCTAAATTTTCTCCCTAGGTTAGCATATTGAGGTGAGTTAGTCTTCTGGACCAAAGTCATATCTTTTGCTCTCAAAGTGGCCCAAGAACATACACAAGGTTTCTTCAACTGATTTAACCAAGGTTCTCATGTGTCTGGAATTTTGGATTGGCAGCTTCATTTGGCAGTGGAACTCAATAATTGTCGGGAAACTCAAACACGATGAGAGGTTGCAAGGGAGAAAACCTTGATGATGCGCAGGTGGAAAGTGCTCTGGCGCTAAGCACATACTATAGAAGCGCGACCTAATACATGTTGGAGGTCAGGGTGAAAAATAATCAACATTTTTTTTTTATGATGACTCTGATACAATATTACATCCGTTGCAGAAATTAAAATTTTGTTTATCACTGATCAGAGTAATGATCGAGAATATATAGCTTTTTACAATTATATGATAAGAAACTCTTACTTTTAAGCATAATAGGCATAATAGTCCTATAATCCTAACTCTAATTATATTCTCTACCAAGCGGCAAAAGATGTTTCTCGCTAATATTAAATTTTCTCTTACTCCAAACATCTAAATTAAAAGTTCGTGATGTTCATCCCTCACATGTCACATGCGATGGGGATGTCTTGTCTCTAAGAATTGAGTAAACATCGAACCGAACCCATATAATTAATTGATTAAAAAAACCATTTAATTAACCAATTCAAACTTCGTTAATCAATATCACAAAACTATATCTATATCTCAAATATCAACAGCTCAACAAGCAACAACGACTTTCAGAGAAGACACGGATGCGACAACGACTTGGATATCATGTGACCGGTGATCTCTCATACTTTTGATTTTAGGTTCCTCAAGTTTCATCTTGACTTTTGCTACAGGTAACTTTAATTTTGTATCAGAGAACATCTGTTATTGTCAAACATCTATTGTCTTTTACTTTATACTTTTTATCTTTCTCCTCCAGCATGCTTTGTCAAACATATCTGTAAGAATATTCTCATTAAAAGCTTAAAACGCAGGGACACTTTATAAGTTCACCGTTTTATTAAAAGAAATAAAACCAACAATTTGCGTCTTGGATAAGAAAATAAATAAAGAAGGGTGGAGCTAGTCTCAAGGGTTTGCTTCGCTAGCGGACAGCAATGCATGTTTCATCATCCATCACGCTAACAAAGCAAAACCCTCACGTTAATCTTTTATATATATATATATATATATAATATATATATATAATATATATATATATATATATATATATATATATATATATTCGCGGCTAAAGACAAGCTACGACAAGTAATGCGAAGACAGTGCGCAACTACCCATCTACTGCTGGAGAGAAAATTTAAAAAAAAAATGATGAAATTATTTAGGCAAATTTTTATTTTTCTAAGAAAAATATACAAAAGATAAATACAGATGAATTTTAATCTCATCGGCAAACTTTACAAGCGAAGGATTGGAACATGTAATGAAACACTTTCAATAAATCAGAATGTTCTTGCATTACTTAGATTTGGAATTAGAGAAGTCTCAATCTTTGGAAGCCAAGCTGCAATTTTTTTTAGTACAATTAAAACAAAAACGAGTTGCCCACAAATTAAACGACTAATTATTACTATTAAGAATAAATTATGATAGCCGTCCTGGTCCGATTGAGATACTTGGTTTATATAAAGACCTTTCATCAATCATCATTAACTATTATAATTAATAATAGCTGACGCCATAATTCACCAAAATTGTTTTTTTAATCTGATTGTTTTGTAAATGCTCTTCCTTGTACAACTTAATTAATAATTCAATAAAAATTGGTGTGTTTTAGTCTTTTTAGAGGACAAAGTCTTGAGATAGTTGGCTGTAACTCAGATTTTGGACGGTGCATGATCTCATGTGACATGACTTGGAGAAAGAAATTAAAAAATTAAGTCAATTTTATGAAGGTTAATTGATGAAAACTTAATTTTTAATAGAAAGTTTACATGTGAAAGTACATCTATCCACTAACTCACAATTTATCCCTATTATAATAATAAGCTCATTTTAGATGTTTTACTTTAAACTACGGATATATCTATGATACTATTTATCAAAGTATCACATTATTTTTTCTTTTTAAGTTGAGCTACGTTATGTATATTAGATTGTCAAATGGGCATGTATGAGTTTATATCACATTATTTGATTTTTCTCAGGAGTAATTTTGAGTGTATAAAAGTTTCCTTTAATGTAATTGCTCACCTACATATGGATCTTCTTTTTGGAAGAGTCGACTAAGAACATATAAGTGTACTAATAAATAAATGTTAGTATAGATACCCAATAGCTACTTGCATAAGGCAACAAAACATAAATCGGGTAAGTTTGAGTGTCTCATCCTGTGTTCTATCAAAATCTGTAAAAAAATTATTAGTTCTTCTTAATTCAATTAAAAAAACAGAAAATTAGTCTAGGGCTCCCCTCTTTTCAATTAATTTAGAGAAAACATCAATTACAAATGTATTTCCCGCCTCAGTCTCAATCTACGTTAACGACATGGTCTATTTCAAATTGGACTCTACCGTATAAGTAACTCATGTTTTTTTTTTAAATTTTACTCTTTTTTCATATCTGGTCGATTAATTTCTCTTTTTGGTTTTTTTTTCATCCATTCTCTTCATCAACTTCATGGATCTCGCCGATCTTCTTCATCAGTTATCCTGTGATAGATTGATCATTTTCGTTTTCATTTTTCTGATGATTTCTGAGATCTAGGGTTTGAGTTTTTGATTTAGTTTCTACTAGATGATGACGATGTTCAAATGGTCTTAATCATTTTATGTTTGGAATGTGACTCAAGGACTGCAACAATGACCTAATTTCAATTTTGGAGAGTTAGGATTTTAGAGGAGAGTTACACAGTAAGAGAAGAAGACTGCGATCATAAGGACTATAACCATGATCATGAGGACTGCGACCATCAAAAGCGCTATAAAAAATAAAATGAACATGAAAAATGAGGTCTTTTACATGAGCACTGTGTCTCATGGTCGCATCCCTTTATACGTAGACTGCGATTCGCAGTCCCGAAGTTGCAGTTGTGATCGAAGTTCTTACAAATTTACAGTTTCACAAAGTTTATGTTACAGTTCTCACATAATTCTTACAAAGTCACAGTTCTGAAGTCGCAATTGTAGTTGCAGAGCGCTTTCAATCTTGGTTGCAGTTAAAAATTAAAATGAGAATATTTTAATCTTTTGCATTTTTGTGATTAAACCATCACTCAAACACGTAATCTAGCGTGCACAAAAAATAATGAAGTCAGGCGAAGAAAAATTATGATTGCGGTTTTCTCTAATTAAATTTTACTATATATGGTTCCGCCAAAAATCCCCCACGCTCTAAAAAAAAAAACACCTCGATTATTTTATCATAAAAATTAACAACGGTTAAATCTAAAATAGTCATTAATTGTAGCATTTTTTACCAAATCTAACATAATGTATAAAAGATTTTTGTCACATGTTAGATAGTATTTGTGTAGCTCTATCAAATCCAATACATTTGTCTCCAAATTTTGCAATAAAACATGAATTTTGCAATTGAATGGAATTGAAAGTTCTTAATAATTGCAATAAAATATTTTTTTTCTTTTACAAAATAGTGATGGTACATGGGGTTACCATATAAATAACTACATGGAGTCCTCGTAATTGGCTACGAGAGAAAGTTAAATATTTGTTACTGTATTATTCAGAGTACTGCATTATCAATAAAGAAAAAAACAAGAACAATACTCATTTAACTTTTTGCTTATTTGTCATATTGGAATATTGCTTGTGTTGTGTTCCGACAACAACCCCTCAGAGGAACCCTAGATCTCCAAAGCACAGAAGAACAGTACCACAAATCAGCACAAACACCAATCACAGAGAAAAGCACAGAAACACAGATTTAACGAGGTTCGGCTTTGATGCCTACGTCCTTGGGGCAAGAAAGGGGGAGGGTTTTTATTGATTTCAACAAATCAATACTTACAGCAATGGGGATCGGGAAAGTTCTTCCTCTTCTCTACTCTCCTCCCTGATTGCACACAAACCCTCTCTCAAAGATACAACCCTAGAAATCTAACATAGCCCTTTTATAGGGTTCAAAAATAACCCTTTCCGAAACAGGCAGACCCGACTGTCGGTAGACCGGCCGGTCGACCGACCCCATGCACCGGTCGACCGGGCCGGTTGACCGTTCCCAACCGAGAGTTGGGTCACTTCAGTCGGTCGACCGGGCGGGCCGATCGACCGGGCCGATCGACCGCTGATGCCTTGTGCATGTTGTGCACGTCGGTCGACCGGACTGGTCGACCGAGCCACTGCTTCTGCCGACGATCGACCGGCCCGGTCGACCGTGCGCCTGTGCTACTGCTGATTTCTGGTTCTCTTCTTCTTCTCTTCGTCGACTTTCTCGACGATTTCCTCCCTAACAATTCTCCACCTCGGTGAAGATTTTTCAAATCTGAGCCGATCTCCAACGTACCCCAGTCTATCACCTGGCGAAATCGACACACGATCTCGGCTTGTGCGCACCGGACGAAATCGACACACGATCTCGGTGAAATCGACACACGATCTCGACTTGGAATCTGTAACTCAGCTATCCACTGGAAAGTACCGCACATACCTTCCCTGCACTTCACCTTAGGAGAACTTCCATACATGCCGATCACCAAACTGTGGCTCCTCCTCCGCAACTTCACGACCTCACGAAGACTCCTCATGAGCCACACTGACTCTCCAACTGACTAGCTCTATCTAGTCTACCTGTCTTCTACTGACGGTCCAAACAAGTTTGCGTAGAGCACACCAAACATCATCGGCTTCAACTGGATGCACACCACTCCTTATGCAAGCTCAACATCTTCTCACCGGAAGATCACTTGTTCATCGAGATCACAACACCTCACCTCTATGTGAAGTCCAACTGGCCACAACACTTCACCTCTACGTGAAGCCTCTCCAGCTCTACGTGAAGTTTCATCGGTCACAACTCTTCACCTCTACGTGAAGATCCAAACAGCTTCTCGAGAACCCAAATAGCTTCATAAGAGTTGCATCACCAAATGGCTGCGCCTTTACGGCTGCTTACGTACCTTGCCCAAAGGATCAAGCCAACCGTAGTTCATTTTTAAATGAGCTTCATCAAGCTCAAGCACTGGTACATGTATTTGTAGTAGCGAACCTGTCAGACTGAGTCATATGAACCTCTTCTCGACCATCATGGAGAACAATGGCCTTCAACTTGAGCTTGTTGCGATCATAAGCTTGAGATTCATGTTTCTTTCCCTACAAGTGTGGTTTCACCTTGATTCCAATAGCTGCAAGCACCTCGACATCTTCAGCGATGTCTTCAACCTGTTCAGCATCACCCTTGGTTTCATGATCTCCATCCGGTGTCACATCCGATGAAGTCTTCACTGATGCCGAACCAACTGGAGATGATAGAGTAGCATCAACCTCCACCCGCTGCGATACTTCCTTGGTCTCCGTCCTCTCTACCTACTGAGAGACGGTGGACTTCAACACTGAAGTCTCTCCAAATGTGACATGCCTGCTCATCACGATCTTCTTGTCTTCGGGGTCCCACAACCTGTAGTTGTTCCTCTTGACGCCCAAATACACAAACCTCTTTACTCGCGGATTCACCTTGCCATTCTTGGCACTGAAGTAGGTCGGACTTTCAAATTCCCGTTGTAAACAATAATCTTGAGCAGCTTTCCCAGACCAAATATCCAATGGAGCTTTACCTCCTATCGCAGTCGATCTATCCATGAGATGGCTAGCATACACAGTTGCCTCAGCCCAAAACGACTTGTTCAATCCTGCATTAGATAACAACCTCCGAACTTCCTCCAGGAAGGAACGGATTACTTCTTTAGCCAACCCATTTGTACCCGTCGTGAAGTGAGTAACAATTCCGGTGTTCTGACAAAATTGTAAGAATTGGTACATGTCCTTTCCAACATTACCAATCTTCAGCTCCTTTATCTTCCTACCTATCTGCCTCTCCATTCTTCCTTTCCACTTCACCAATATATCTAGGGCTTCACTACTTTGTCTCATTAGATATATCCAACAATGCCTAGATACACTATCAACGAAAGAGACAAAGTACCTGTGACCTCCAAGTGATGCCGTCTTAACAGGTCCCCAAATGCACACGTGAACACAATCAAGAAGACCTTCATTGCGGTAAGTACTGGTGCTGAATTTCACCTTCTTTTTGTCCAGAACGCTGTGTTCACCTTCCAACTTGCAGGTAGCAGCACCTTCCAACGATTCCATCTTTGCAAGAGCTTGCAAAGACTTTTCTTCTTCCTGTCCGACCGTTCCCTGCCAGACCTCCGGGCCACCATCATCTGAGGAACTGGAAGTCTCCACTTGACCTGTCACCATACTACCCTTCAAGTAGTAGAGATTGTCTCGGCGGACGCCCTTCATCACCACCATCGAGCCCTTGATCATCTTGAGATTGTCATCTCGAACAGATATCACCATGCCTGATGCTTCCAAAGCTCCAATAGAGATTAGATTTCTCTTCAACTGAGGTACATACCTCACTCCCTTCAGCTCCCTTACCATCCCATCAAACATCCTGATTCGAATTGTACCTACACCCTCCATGCTACATGGGTGATCATTACCCATACCGACCGAACACCCCTCCAGCTTCTCAAAGCTAGAAAACCAACTCCGATTAGGGCACGCATGGTATGTTGTACCTGTATCCAAAATCCACTCATCTTCCCATGAGTGACCAACGATGGGAGTAATGACTGAAAACGAGAAACCTGACGAGTCCGAATCTGATCCATCTGCCTGTGAACTACTCCTCTGAGTATTCGTCACCTTTGCAAGATTTGCTTCAGCCTTCGACTCCGTCTTCTTCCCTTTGAACTTCAGACAGTCCACTTTCCAGTGTCTTATTTCTCTGCAGAAGGACACTGGTTCTTCCTCAGATCCCTATAGCCCGACTTGGACTTTGATCTTCCCCTTTCTTCACTGCCCTTCCTAGATGAACCCCTGCTTCTTACCGCTAGTGCCTCTGCCGACGAGCTTGACTGAGAGGGCTGTCTCTCATTTTTCCTCGTCTCATAATTTGCTAATGCAGACGACACCTCATGATAGTTCAGAGTCTGTCTACCATTTATAAAGGTCAGAGTGGATGTCTCATACTCCTCCGCCGGGAGTGAGTTCAGGAGGATTACTGCCTTGTCTTCCTCATCTACCTTGACATCCACGTTCACCAAATCTGTAAGAAGCTTCGTGTAGCGGTTGATATGTTCATTTATGGAGCTCCCCTTCTTCATCTGAAACCCATACAGCTTGCTTTTCAGCTGCAATCGTGATTTCACACTCTTGGTCAGATATTTCTTCTCCAGGACCTCCCACAAATGCTTCGCCGATGTCTCGTGTAACGCAAGATATTTAATGTCTTGTGTTAAATACGAGCGAATCAACCTACACGCTGACCTGTTCATCTTCTCCCACTCTTCATCAGTGGTCGTGCTTCGCTTCTTCTCCAGAAGGAGAGTATCCTCGAGGTTCGATGCATTCAGGGCATCCATAACCTCACATCTCCACATCCTAAAATTATTTGTGCCGTTAAACTTCACCACGTCTATCCTCGATGAGAATCCATGGTCCTAACTGAAGTACTTTCTTCTGCCATTTATCTAACTTGATCTTCTATCTATGCGGAAAAGCCAACTGAAAATAGATCACAACTTCGATAAAAAACAGATTTTTACCTTCTTCCCGAAACCTAGATTGAGTTTCTGACTGGATCTACTCCACCAACGATTCCTTGAGCACTCCTTGCGTCCTTCTAAGATCGACACACGATCCCACGAACATGACTACCGCTGATCTGAGATCGACACACGATCTCCACCGAATCAGCTCCAGAAGCCCTCCGAATCTCCAGAAAAATCCCAAGCGCAACCTGGGAAGCTCTGATACCACTTGTTATGCTCCGACAACAACCCCACAGTGGAACCCTAGATCTCTAAAGCACAGAAGAACAGTACCACAAACTAACACAAACACCAATCACAGAGAAAAGCACAGAAACACAGATTTAACGAGGTTCAGCTTTGATGCCTACGTCCTTGGGGCAAGAAAGGGGGAGGTTTTTATTGATTTCAACAAATCAATACTTACATCAATGGGGATCGGGAAAGTTCTTCCTTTGCTCTACTCTCCTCCCTGATTGCACACAAACCCTCTCTCAAAGATACAAACCCTAGAAATCTAACACAGCCCTTTTATAGGGTTCAAAAATAACCCTTTTCGAAACAGGCAGACCCGACTGTCGATCGACCGGCCGGTCGACCGACCCCATGCACCAGTCGACCGGGCCGGTCGACCGTTCCCAACCGAGAGTTGGGTCACTTCAGTCAGTCGACCAGGCGGTCGACCGAGCTCCTCCTGCGGTCGACCAGGCCGGTCGACCGCTGATGCCTTGTGCATGTTGTGCACGTCGGTCGACCGGACCGGTCGACCGAGCCGCTGCTTCTGCCGACGGTTGACCGGCCCGGTCGACCGTGCGCCTGTGCTGCTGCTGATTTCTAGTTCTCTTCTTCTTCTCTTCGTCGACTTCCTCGACGACTTCCTCCCCCAACAGTTTGCTACCAAGTACTATCCATTTTACATGATATTTTCCATATTGCATCGTTTGCTATCAAATCCTATCCATTTTCCACCGCATTAATTATTTTCATAATTAATAATAAGTATAAAATTTACATAGCTATTTGTTCGTCCCATTTCCCTCTCTTGGATCTAAACTAAATTTACACTGACAAACAACAATATGGAAACAATTCAAATGCGAAATTGCAAATATATACAAACCCTTTCCATTCTGTTTCTATATGATTCTTGAATAAAATTCATGTAAAATTAAAAGCTAAATAAAATACCTCAATCTCTCTCAAATGTCAGTCACACATTTGAATCCTCTGTATTGCGCTGGAACTCTTGTCTCTTCTCTCTCCCTGCAAACCACTGCACCGTCCGCCGAGCCATCGGCAGCCACAGCCTTCTCACCTTCTCATCCGCCACCGAACTCCCAGCATTCTTCGCCCCCTGAAATCGCGGCACGTTCGTGATCTCCGACATGCACCGGTTCCTGGGCGAGAGCAGCGACCTCGTGGGCGTGCTAGTAGTACTCGGCCTATTACTGATTTCACTGGCCTTGCTCTCTAACCGTCTCTTTCTCTTCATCTCCTCTTTGATCATGACAACGCTGTTGTCGACCACCGGAGATTTCTTCAGCTCCGGTCCCACCTCAGTCGTTATAAACCGCTGGCTCGACACGACGTTCAGCATGTCGGAGTTGAGCGACATGAGATCGGACGAATTGAAGTCACTCCATCGACTCTTGAACACCACATCCGACACTATGATCCTGTGCTTGAACTTATGCAAGAACAACTCATTGCTATGATTCTTGTCTTTTCTATCAACATCTCATCCTTTTTGCTGCGCGAGCTTCCGAATCTCAAAGAACGGCTGCTGAGGCCAAAGTGGTTCTCCTCCGGCTCTCGCTTGACAAAAGCTCGATCTCAAGCTCTTCTATCTCTATCTCGCTGTCAACTACACGACGGGAGGAATCAGAGTGATGCAGCTGAAGCGTGTCTCTGAGCAAGAGCCTGGAGGGGCTGTTCTTGAATAGTGTGTCATCATCGTTGCAGGGGTCGATGCGGCATCGGCAGAGTGGGCAGGTGGAGTGGGACTCGAGCCAGCGGTCGACGCAGTGGATGTGGAAGGCGTGCTTGCACTTGGGGAGGAGGCGGAGGAGCTCGGTGTCGTCGAACTTGGAGAGGCAGACGGCGCACTCGAGGCCGTCACGGGAGCCCTTGAGGGAGGAGAAGTGGAAGAAGGGGAGGGACTCGATCACCGCCTTGTCGATTCCAGAGGCGGTACGGCCATTGCTGTGGTTGGTGGGGTTAATCGCGAAGGAGCCGCCGGGCCGGCGGTTGGGGTCGCGGTTGAAGAGCTCGTAGGCGGCGGAGTGGCAGAACTTGGCGTACATGAGGAGGAGGAAGGTGAAGGAGAACATGATGGAGAAGATGCCCATCACCACCGCCACGCTGGGCTTTAACGAGGCCGGGCTCGTGGGCCCGGCCACCGCGGTGTCGGAACTGCTCGGCTGGGCCGAGGCCGCAGTAATCAAGAAAGTAATCAGGAGAAAGAAGGGGATTAGATTGTGAGGATCCATGGGCCCCGCTTGGGGAGTTGGCCGGAGAAGGAGGAGGAGGGTTTGGTACTTTGTTACAGTTGACCGGTGATCATTTCTTCATTTTGTGGTTGGTTGGAAGGAGAGGGAGGGAGGGGAACGCGGGTCAGGGAAGTTATGTATTTAGGTTGGAGGCGAGAGGTGGGACCCGCTTGGAGAATTGCACATGTACTGGTTTGTCATTTTAACATTATTTTTTTTATTTATTTGTTTATTTATTCATGTGTGTTGTCCGCGTGGAGGGTTGGGGCAGAACAAAAAGACTCTTTCCCATATCATTAAGAGAAAATTTTCCATCACAATCGAGCTTTTATTTCCATAATTACAACGTGATCACTTGATTTGTTCCCAAGTGCTCACGAGTTCTAAGTATTCTTTAGACAGATTAGATAGTAAAACACTGAGTTTGTTTTTCAGTAATCACTAGCTCAATTTGTCTCCTGAACACTCAAGAAATCAGTTTGGAGATTAGATAACCACTACGTAAATTTATCTGTAAAAGAATGTGACGCTATGAGATATTTTAAAATTTACCTTTCAAAAAATGATATTTCTGTAATCACAAATACAATAAATATAAAATAAATATTTATTGTAGTTAGAGTTATAATGTGGCTCTACTTGTCTGTAATTTTATTCCGGTGATTTGGAGTGCCCATAAATGTAATTACAATTAAAAAAAATTGGTATAATGCATAAGGAAAACATCACTTTAGGCTGATCTGATAACTTTTCCTGTTTATTCTTTTGTTTTTGAAAAAAAATCCAACTGTTGCAGTTGGATTTTTGATCAATTTTTCTAAAGCTAAAATCCTCTTTGGGACTTGAAATCCAGCAGTCCGAATTGCATGTAGCAAATAAAACGAGCTTGTTGCTACTGTTGTTATATGGAACTGAGAGAATTTTTCATCGCAAATTATGAAAAATAGCAAAATTTTACTTTTTTTTTTTTAAGAGAAAAGGTCTCTTGTTTTTGATTAAAAAAAAGGTTTATTGGGCCAAAAAAGGGACTAAAAAGATGAAATAAATTAGAGTTAAGTCAAACTAAGAACCAAGGAGGCAACGGAAAATTTAAATTAAGCATTGAAATTTAAGAAGCAAATAATAACTAAGGAGGAGTAAATCTAGGGATCTTAATCTGAAATCCAAACACACAAGTGGATTAGCTGATTGTTATGGCTAGTCTTACATCAATATGATCACGTTATAATGTCTTGATGAGACTTGAAGGAAAAAAAATAGAAGATACATACTTGGTCGGGGTGGACCCACATGTTAGATCTAAATTTATTCCATATAAGATCTACATATACTGTAAGCCTCTTTATCATGATCAAAGGGAAGGAGGGTTTTTAGGCATACCTGATTCCATCATGAGGATGCCGAAGATTGCACGATCTCCAAGACGTCGGAGTTGAGAGAGAGGATTCTTCTCTCCAGCCACCAAGTTCTCTTTTCTTTATTCTTAGAGGAGATGAGAGGCCTCTAAGAGAGATGGTTATTGTTGTTGGTGGAGAGGGAACCCTACTCATGGTATATATAGCATCAAGAAACCCTAGTTCAACTCATCATAGATCTAGGCCCTTGATTTATAACACGAGTTCCACACGTGTAGATGAGTCCCACATTCTAATTTAAATACACCCATGGCTAAGTGTAATTGAAAACGTGTCTAGACCCAAACCATTGAAATTTGATCAATTCTTTATTGGGTCAAACAACATAGGTTAAGTAGGCGGGTGCAAATATCCAACTGACTTGATTAGGCCCAAAATAAGTTAGACTTAAAACATAATAAGTCTAACAATCTCCCACTTGGGCCAAGCAAGTCATACTGAATAGATATTATGCATAACTTTATGACGTCAAAACTTTAACCGCCGACAAATCACGTTTCAAAACAATCTGGTCCATTAAGTGTCCTGCTACCGAACATGGCGATCGTTACCTTCTGTATAATCGAGGTAGGACCTTCCACATCACAAGTTTCAGAACCCTTAACGACATAGATCAAATGTGGACGTGTGGCATGGAAATGTCCTCTGATCAAATAAGGTACAATTCCAACTGGTTTCCACTTTATGACTCCAACGAGTCTAGCCTTATGACTCCAACGAGTCTCACTTTATGACTCCAACGAGTCTAACTGCTAATTCAACAAACTCAAATGCGCAAAAGTAAACTTTAGGAAAAGCAGTTATAAATTTATTTATCAGAATCAACAAATATCCATAAAGTGCACTTAGAAATAATGTCTGTTATATAAAATTATCCACTCCCACGAAATCAGGATACCATAATGACTAGTCATCCCCATATGAGCAATATGCTCTAAGAATACTTTAGGTGAAAGTCTTTTAATGAGTGGATCTGTAATGTTAAGAATAGTGTCATCACTATTAAACAGACAAAATATGATTCTGAACTTTATCATTGATGACAAGAAACTTGATGTCGATATGCTTCGACTTTGCTGAACTCTTGTCACTATTGCAGTAGAGCTTTATAGCTCTTATTGTCACAGTGTAGCTGTAATGGCCTCTCGACTAAATCCACCATCTTCCTACAATAAGGAAAATGTAAAATAAAGTGGACTTCCTATTGTCGATACATCCAGCATAATCTGAATCTGTTTATCAATCAGCTGCAACTGATCAGATTTCATGTAGTCTTTTATTGATATCGCATTACCTTCTTGACAGTCTTCCAGAGATCAATCCCATGATTGATTAAGTTTCTGTCAAGTTTCTCAACGGTATATGCTATGTCTGATGGGTACAAACTTGAGCATACATCAGACTTGTAACCGCCAATGCATATGGAATGTCTTTCATTTGCTCTTTTCGTAGATCGTTCTTGGGATATTAGAGTAGACTTAACTTATCTCCCTTAGAGCAATTCTTCATGCCACATCTATCTAGCACCTTATCGATATAGGGCTTTTGTGATAAACCTAATATTCCACGTGTCCTGTCACGTTGAATCTGGATGCCTATCACAAAAAAAGCTTCTCCAAGATCTTTCATCTCAAAGTTCTTTAAGAGAAAACTCTTAGTGTCAAGTAAAAGAACCATATCGTTACTTGCTAGTAGAATGTCATCCACATATAGCATAAGAAATATAAGTCTACTCTCTTTAAATTTATGATAAATGTATTGATCATCTACAATCTCCTTAAAAACAAAATCGGATATTACATGATCAAATTTTAAATACCATTGACGGAATGCTTGCTTTAAACCATAAATGGATTTCTTTATTTGCAAACCAAATATTATGAAACCTTCACTTTAAAACTTTCTGGTTGCACCATACAGATTTCCTTCTCAATGCTACCATTAAGAAAGGCAATCTTAACATCCATTTGGTATAACTCCAGGTCAAAGTGAGCCACCAGTGTCATAATAATCCTAAAAGAATGCTTCATGAAAACTAGGGAGAAAGTTTCCATATATTAGTCAATGCCCTTTCTTTGAGTGAATCCCTTTATGACAAGATGTGCCTTATACCTTTTGACATTACCTTTCGAATCCCACTTGGTTTTAAATACTCATTTACAACCAATCGGCTTCTTTCCTTCAGGTAACTCTACTAAATCCCAAACATCATTGTCTTTTATGGATTTTAACTCATCTTTCATAGCATTTGACCACTTATTGGAGTGAATGTTGAGTTTGGCCTCATTCAAGGATGTGGGGTCATCCTCTAGCCTTATGTCAAACTCATGCTATTGGAGATAAACTATATATAGTCATTTGCAATGACTGATCTCCTCTCCCTAGTTGATCTCCTAGGCACTTGTGGTTGAGAATTTTCAGTTTCTACCTCACCAGCATGATCTACTTCAGGATGAACTGTATATGTATCTTGTAAGGATGCAACTGTATTTTCATCTTGAAGTGGAACAACTACTTTATCATTTGGAACAATTGTCATGGGTATAACAATATGTTCTTTCTTAAATATGAAATCTTTATGTAGTTGACTCCCACTGTTCTGAATATTCTCAAAAAAAAAAAATTTAGCAATCCGTCTTTATGTTCTTAGTGGAGGGACAATAAAACTTAAAGCCTTTATACCTCTCAGAATACCCTACGAATAAACAACTAACTGTCATTGAGTCCAACTTCTTCTCATATGGTATATATGGCCGAGCTTCCGCTGGACAACCCCAAACATATAGATGCCTAATACTGAGAGATTTCCCAGTCCATAACTCATATGGGGTTTTAGTTACTGTTTTGCTAGGTATTCTATTAAGGAGGTGACAACCATTTTTAAGGCTTCAATATATAATGACTCTGGTAGAGTAGTGTGAGCTATCATACTCCCAACCATATCCTTTACTGTGTGATTTTATCTCTCAGCAATACCATTTTGACGAGGTGTCCCTGATATGGTGTACTAAGCGACAATACCACTCTTTCAAAAATTGACAAATGGTTCTGGACATTTACCTGATTCGTTATATCTGTCATAGTACTCACCACCATGATCAGATCTAACGGCTTTAAACATGTCCAATGATTGGGATTTCTCATGGAACAAGTACAGGTACCTATAACAAGAGTAATTGTCTGTAAAAGTGATGAAATATTCATGGCCATTCCAAGAAGTTGTAGGGAATGGACCACAAATGTCTGTATACACCAAATTAAGACACTTGAACTTCGTCTAGTACCAAACTTTCTAATGTTTCTTTAATTAATTTTCGCTTAGTGCCTATGCTATTCAAATATAGAGATTCAGTATATGAAGCATGGAGATTCAATTTATATAAGCCATCAATCAAGATTCCAGTACCAACAACTTTAGATTTAGAAAATAAACTAAACATTTCATTACCAATATTGACAGTAAAATCAGATCTGTCTAACAATGAAATGGAAATAAGATTCCGCCTAAAAGACGGTACATATAAAGTCTCATCTAAATCTAAAATAAAAAACCAGAATCTAATTTAAGCCTACAAACTCCAATAGCTTTAATTGCAACTTTATTTCCATCACCCATGCATACGTATCGCTCAGCTGGGCTGGGCCTCTTTTGGGTTTGGAAGTTCCGCATTGAATCGCTTATGTGAATTATCTATCAACCTTATATCAAGTGGCACTAAAGCTAAATTAATTTCAGAACAAACATAAATATGAGATATACCCGCTAAATAGCCATTTCTGATACTTTATGCATTCCTACTTAAGGTGGCTTACTTTCTTACAGAAGAAGTATGCAATGACCTTAGGCTACTTTTTCTGCACTTTTGCCACTTAGGATCAGCCACTGTAGTGGTGTTTATATTCCTCCCTTTAGTTTCACTTTCCTTTTCTTATTAGAAGTTTACCCTGGATGCTAAGTGAGACTGACTTTATCGAGCATAACACTCCTAATAGTTATAGGAATAGTGTACTTTATGACCATTAGACACCTCTTATAAGATCTCTCCCACTTACCATAATTTACCTTTTCTTTACTGAACTTTTATTAGTGATAGTAGAGATCCATCAATCTTTAAGGTGTACTCTAGGTGCATGAATTCAAGAACGATCATTTACGTGGTCTTACCACTTCTTAAAGTTTGTACCATTCAATTTAAAACTACATAAATGTACAATTTCTCATCAATTTAACATAAACATTGCATTTAATAAAATTCTACTGTAATAGCCATAAAAAATGAATTTTAGAAAATGCAACCAGTTTAACCGATAGAGCTGCCGGTTAAACTTTCAGAACAAGTTGTGTCTCTATATGCCAACACTGTACTGGCCCAATATAGATATCCTAAAGTCTAGGTCCTATGTAAGAGAACAGCCTTCCTTTGGGCCGACTGTCACTTTATAGGATTGGTCCTAAGTTTAAGTAATCTATATTGGCCATATAATATATGTAATGACCCGGCCATAATGACAACCTTCCTTTGGGCCGATTGCCACACGCATGGGCCACACAAATTTATGCATCTGTATTCTTGTTCCGCCATCGGACTAGTTGATGAAGGTAATGCAATATGGGCCAATAGTGTGACAACCTTCCTTTGGGCCGATTACCACACATCAAGGTTCTCCCACTTGCATTAACCACATCAAGTATCCGAAGCCGTACATAATTCGGCCAAACAATAGTCTTCCTTTGGGCCGGCTATTGTCCGCATGAACTACATACGCAATTAAATAAGCTCTTTTATAAATTCTTTAACTTGAACATGTATATATTTTTATCTGTGTGTTATCAACTATAGTAAACATCAATATTCATTATGCTAGACAATATAAGCAATATAATATTGATGATAAAGCGGAAGCATGTAAGGGTACACATAACCATGATAAACAAACACTTCAATGCCTTCTTTATGTCAACTAACTACTGTTTTGTCATGTCTAATGCCTGTAATACTGTAGTGCTCGTCAAGAGCTTCGAAACGGCTGTTTACATGCCCAAAACAGAGGTCGTATGAGCCCGTAACGGCTAATTGAAGTTTCTATTGGCAAAACGGGTCTGCAGTGCTTATCGGGTCTGAATCAGACCCGACCCGCAATGGTTAAGTTATTGGTTTCCTTTCTTATTGGGCTGGGTTTAAATAAACTGAATAAAAACCCAATTAGCTTTATGTGAGATTAATTGGGATTAGGTTTCTTTATTTGAGTAGAATTCTATCCCAAAATATCCTTAATAGACTAGAATTATATCTCAATCATAATACCCAAATCAATCTCAACAATCCCAATTGAAAATTAATATGAGATTAATTAGGAGTAAGTTTCCTTATTAGAGTAAAATTCAATCTCTAAATTTTTGAATCCTAATTAATCTCATAATCCCAAATTAAGGAAACCCTAAATAATTAATCAATTTTTTTTTAAATTTAAATTATTCTTCACAATACCCGGTTTGCCTTACATGTGCATGCATGCAGACACATGTCTACATGCATGCAGGCCATGCCTTTTTTTTTTTTTTTTGTTTAATAACTTTACAGCATGCGCTGGAAACCAGCGCATGCAATCTAAAATCTTTTTTTTTTTTTTTAATCCTGCATGCAAATTTCTTCCATGCAGCCGATCAAGCAGTGTACCTTTTTTTTTTTTTTTATTCGTTGCATGCAGGCGCCTGCAAGCGCCTGCATGCACACAGGCAGGCAAATTTTTTTTTTTTAAAATCTAAATAACACACAAATCAAAATTTCATAAAAATATATACATGCAAAATTCAATAAAAACACTCCTTTTAATCTTTTGATCCAACATATGAGACACAAAAATATTTATTGAATCAAAGGAGATATTTTTATGATATTTATAAATCGAGATCATAATTTCTGTAGATCCCTATGATCTGATAAAGAGGAGGCTCTGATACCAATTGTTAGATCTAAATTTATTCCATATAAGATCTACATATACTGTAAGCCTCTTTATCATGATCAAAGGGAAGGAGGGTTTTTTAGGCATACCTGATTCCATCATGAGGATGCCGAAGATTGCACGATCTCCAAGACGTCGGAGTTGAGAGAGAGGATTCTTCTCTCCAGCCACCAAGTTCTCTTTTCTTTATTCTTAGAGGAGATGAGAGGCCTCTAAGAGAGATGGTTATTGTTGTTGGTGGAGAGGGAACCCTACTCATGGTATATATAGCATCAAGAAACCCTAGTTCAACTCATCATAGATCTAGGCCCTTGATTTATAACACGAGTTCCACACGTGTAGATGAGTCCCACATTCTAATTTAAATACACCCATGGCTAAGTGTAATTGAAACGTGTCTAGACCCAAACCATTGAAATTTGATCAATTCTTTATTGGGTCAAACAACATAGGTTAAGTAGGCGGGTGCAAATATCCAACTGACTTGATTAGGCCCAAAATAAGTTAGACTTTAAAACATAATAAGTCTAACACCACATACAGTCTACTGTGAGCGGACATCTACATTGGATTTTATAAAATAGTAAAAATAATAATATAGTTTATAATTTTTTTGTATATAATCTTTTCTTTTTTTATTAGTATAAAGATATTTTTGAGCTCTAACTCAAGCGGTAGCTTATAAATTTATATTATTGGATGTCACAAGTTCAAGTTTTGATGGGTGTAACATTATTTTTTACTTTTTTTCTCTCTTGTCATATTATATTTACTCTACACTGAAATTCTTATTACATTTACGCTTACAATGAAAAAACATTCTTCATCTGTCATTGGACTTGATATCCCAAGCGTGCAAAACTAGTGCTGGTTATTATTAGTTGTGTTAATTGCATATACACTCCATGTATTATAGACACTGAAGCATTGACCTCTAAACTCATTTATTAGCAGTTAGACCTCCTGTCTCCTAAACGTTGTTAGACTTTATTCAAAAATTCTGTTAGTGCCCGTGCAAGTGGTACCTCTAAAAACTTTAATTCTCAAGCTCCCTTTATCAATATTAGTCCTTTTAACTGAACTACTCTCTCCCTTCTCTAACTTTAACCCATCAGAGTTGGCTATGGTGATTCCTAAATTGGTTCTTACTCTTTTTTCAACTGAACTTATTGGCTGTATAGTGTCTAGCTTGAGTTTTTCACTAAGGTGCTCCCTTACTGACTCACTCTCACCTAGCATGTTAGCAGAGAGTGATAGAGTTGGGAATTGATGGCATCCAGTTCTCGAAAATTAAGATCGGTGGCATCTTCAAAAAGTCATATTAGTGCAAATTTGGAATGGCTAGTTCCATCTCTCTCCACAGTGCAAATGCGGATTTGGTGCAAAATTGAGAATTTCATGGATGTACAAAAATTCAGGACGACGCTTCTTTAATTGTCGTTTGAACAAATGTGATTATTGGAGGTGAGCTGATGGGGACTTACCTGTCAAAATTAGAGATATTGTGAATTTGTTACTTGATAAGAACACTCAAGTTGTAGATGAGTTCAAATGATTAAGAGCGAGGAACAATGTATAAGAAGGCCTCATTGAAATCGACGTGAATAAGCAGAAAGAGAGAAACCAATTGATGCTAGAGAAGAATTTGTTCTTTGAAATTGTTCTTGGTTTTTGTTTGGCATATATTCTTGTTATCATTTTCAAGTGTATTTGAACTGAAGCAAATTAGTGTAAGTTTTAATTTGACCAGCATTTGAAGGCTTGAGAGGCTTGTAATACTAGTATGAAGTCTTGTAAAATTAGCTTTTCTTTATCATAGTTGTAGCAAAGACCCCCTATACTTATAGATCTGAAGTACACAGATCCTTTACTTGTAGAACTGAAGTACAAAGACCCCTATACTTATAAAATTAAAGTAGAAAGATCCCCTACACAAGTTAAAAAAAATAAGCGAAAAGAACCATGTTTTATCATCTGAAGCTAGTATTATAAATGTTTACCATCCACATCTACCATATAACATCAACCATCCATATTAGATTGTAAAACATCAATCACATAACATCAACTATCCATATCAGTTTGCAAAATATCAATCATATAACATCAAACATACATATCAGATTGTAAAATATCAACTATATAACATCAAACATCCATATCAGGCAGTACAATCATCTCAAGTTTACGTAAAGAAATATACAGTACATCACAAGCTAATATTACAAATTACAACTGTTTACCACAAGTCTAACACATCTAACCCTTTCCAAAATGCACAGTTTACCACAGGTCAACACAAGTAACACTTTTAACTATTTATCACATCCAGTTGTTTCCATTCATTCTAAGATCACCTGCTTACACCTCTTCTTCTCCTTTATCTTGTTTCTATATAACACATAAAAATGGTTGAAATGAGATGCTGTAATAACAGATATTAAGATGAGACTGAAATGAGATGTTATAACACATTTAAAAGAAAGAAGACTCACATAATAGATGAATATTTCTTATTCATTGATTATTTCACCAGCTCTAGCACTCCTTACTGGGATAATAACTAAAAAGCAGCCTAATTCCCTTCCAGAATTTGATAGAAATCTAATTTTTCTTCTGTATCTCTCCCTCCTCAATATTGTTTTTTCTGTGCTCCTATCTTTTACTGCACTTGTTATCTTTGAGATTGTCCTTGTCTTCCTCCCCTCACTTTCTATACCACATTTGGACCACTTTCACCTCCCTGAGTGATGGCACCCTTTAAAGTAGTTGAGTTCTCAGCCCCTCTTTTATGTTCTTGGAAGGAGCCTCCCTTGAAGTACCTGAGCTCTCATCATGTTTTCTTTTTTTTTATCTTTTTTGACATTGGAATCCTTCACAATTGGAGTTGATGTGCCCCATCACCTCCTGTGCTTTTTTTTTCAGTACATGTCCTTGCCTAAGCAGATAGAAAAAGTTAACCAACTTGTGAATTTGAAAAGTTTGTAATATAAATGAGAAATAAACATGTGAGTTTATCGTGTCACCTCTTTGTTTCCTAGTAGTTCTCTTAATTTTTTTTTCTTTTTCTTCTCTTCAACATCAGTGTCATAACCCCAATTAATACCCGGGCTTAAATTACCCTCTTTAATTTTTGCACTTGTGGTTTCTCTACTTGTCTCTCTAGAAGTACCATCCTTTTGAGTCTCTTCTCTAGCATAAGAAGTGGTCCCTATGCATCCTCTTGTGTTATGTCCAACTGCTTGCATTTACAACATCTCAGCTTATTTTACTTCCTTCTAAAATGCCCCCGTTCTTTTTTCTCTTATTTCTCATCAGTATTTATATTTTCTATCAAATCAACTAGTTCATCTACAAATGCTCTATATAAACATGTGTCTCCTCTCTTTTTCTGCAGTTATCAACTATCAATTTGATGTCACTGTCATCTTGTACTCAAATCAGCTCAATCTCTAAATCCTTCCCGGGAACCCTGTAAAAAATCTTAAATCCCCCACTATACTCTAGTTTCCTGACAGCACCCTCCAGATCAAACCACCCAAAAAAAGCAGAGTCGACATTAGTTAGAATATTCACTGTTCCACCTGTGTATGTCATCTGGGATCACACTTAAATACAATATCATGATGCATTTTATGTCAAAGATAACCTCAGTCATCTTAACCTGTACTGAGATGAAACGTTATTAAATACTGATATAATTAGTATTTTAACCACAGTCCCATATGTAATTAACTATTACTAACATAATTAGTACTAAAAGAATTAAAAAATAAATTTACTTCAAAAGAGGTTACTTTGTCAAAATACTGGTCCAACACAGCATGAATTCTAGCAAAAAATCGAAGTACTCTAACAGCTAATTACAGTTCCTTAGATGCATAAAAAATTATAATTTTATAAAGAATTGTGCACTTTCAGGTTACAAAAATAGTAGTCCAATACAGCATGAATTTCAACAAAAAATCGAATTTTTACTCAAAAAGATCTAACTTTGTTAAAATGTTGGTCTTTCACAGCATAAATACCAACAAAAAATTTAAATTTTAACTCAAAAGGAGGTAACTTTGTTACCTATATAGTGTTAAAGAGCATAAATTAGGGTTAAATTACATTTCAAGTACCTGAGAGCTTAAAAGCCTTCCCTTTTATACCTAAGAGCCTCCGATTTTCTGAATTCACACAATCGGTCAGCGTAGAGTGAGTCTTACTAGGTGCGAAGTCAAGAGAGGAGAGGAGAGATTGAGATCTCAATTAGGGCTCAGATGTAAAGTAGAGAGGGAAGGAGAGAGGAGATCGAGATCGGAATTGGGGAGAACGAAATTATTGAATGGGGAAACTGTAAAAAGTAATTGGGAGAAAAGAAATTACTGAAGGAAAAAGAGTCTGCAATACATGTGAACTTAAGATCATTAGCTACTCTAAGAGCGTTTAGGAGACAAAGAGTCTAACTGCTAATAGGCGAGTTTGAGAGTAATTAGTGCTCTAGTGTATAGTACAGAGAGTGTATATGCAGTTAACCCTTATATTTCAAGCTTGGGTGCCCTTGTGTCGTTAATTATGTCAAGTTCATGAGTCGAACAGGAGACTAGAGGACAAGCTAGAATGTTGTTTGAAGTTCAGCTTTGCGGACTTTGACAATTGCAGTTTAACTACTATTCACTAATTAATTTAATTTAATAGGAAGTTGAATGATGAGAGAATCTAATAAACAGCGGAGTTTAAACACTACATTGTTGCTTACAATAAGAAAGATAGTCAAGGGCATTAAAAAATACCTAGGTTTTGAGAGATTAATATGAATATAATCAAGATTAACAGCGGATGGCATGAGAAAAACTTAATTAGATTTGATGCCTATTAACCGGTCCATTTGTTCATATCTCCTGATTTAGGCGTGTAGACAATTTTTTAATAAGTGAGATAATAGCTTATTGTTTGTTTGGCCCTCAAGTCAATATTGCAAGAAAAAAGATACACAATTTATCTCAACTAACAATGGATTAAAAGTCTGCCGGATTAACATAATTTGCTTTTCTATTTGTGCAACACTAAAAGAAAATCATAGGCTCAATGTTTATGTTGTTTTTTTTTAGAAAGAGAACAGAAGTCACCTTCTATCCTAGCTGTCCAAGTTAAATTTTCTGTTCGGCAATTGTGAGAGTTGAACCTGGAATCTCTGGCTTGTGAGGGAGGAGTCTTAACAATGAGCTAACCAACTGATTTCACTGTTTATTTATTTTCTCAAATCAAAACTAAAATGTGAGAAAATAAACTAATAGGAATTCATAGTGAATTCATCAGTTCAAGTAAAGAGAAATAAGGTTCATTCATATTGATCAAAGGAAAAACATAATGGATAATTAAATAAATTTTAGACCAAGATTGTATTAATGAGTTCATTTCTTTTAAGAATTTTTAGGTTTAGGTCCTTAATAAATTTCTTATTTGAATATTAGTACCTAACAATATTATATTTGGACATTAGTCATAATAATTTATTAATCACTTGTTATAAGTTCCTCTAACTAAAATATTTATCCAAAAGAATATTCTATTACTCTCTAATTATTTTAGCACTTGTACCTTATTACCTCCTCTTCTTCTACCTATCTTGATTCAAGTTATCCAACAGTCGTTTTGTCATGATTTTTTTCTTTGTTTTAATAGTTTTTGTTGCTTGTACTTCTCTTCTTTTAAATTATTTTCTTTAAAAGTTTTTGCTCAGTGCCATTTGGTAAACTCTCTTTCTTTTTAGGCAACTCCAAAACTCCAGACAAATATATAATTTAACATTATAGTTAGATTTTTATCATGTTTGTTAAGATTTGAACGAAATAAATACGAAAAACTAATATTAAATGAATCTAATATTGTGGGGAACTAACATCCAAATATGAAAATGTTATGGACTAATTTCCAAATATGAGATTTATCAGGAACCTAAATCCTAAAACTTCTTTAATGAAATAAATTGGGGTGCAAATTTGTTTTATTATTATTATTTTTTTGCTACAAGAAGACCCTCAGGCCATTACATCAGTCTCGCTCATAAGTTGTCCCAAGAGCATTAGCTTAAGTAATGTTCACCAGCTTTGAGAGGAAATCAGTTGTCCCTAACACATCTTGACTGATATCTCAAACCACTTTTGTAACCCGGTCGGCACAATGGTTACCTTCGCGATGAATGTGAAATTTGAAATATACTCATACATTGTATCATCCAAATGGCAATCTGCCAGAATTATGGTGGAAAGATGCAAATTTGTTAACTAGTATATTTTATGAACATTATTTGATTTTTCTTAAAAATGTTGCATATCATTTGACGAGAAAGACGTCCTTAGGGCCTAGTTTAGCTAGTGAAAGCTTGGAGTCCAGAGGACAACCTTTGTCTAAAAAAGAAAATGTCAAAACGCAAAAAAGGAAAAATGTCAAAAAAGATGATCACATGAAGAGCAAAGAAAATGTCCCTTCATGATTATACATAATATTTATTAGGAGAAGAAATGTAACGAAATAATGATTCCACCCCATTCAAGTCTATTTATTCCACTGATATTAAGAAGTCAATAAATTTTACAGAATTTCTTTAAAAAAAAGTGTCAATGTTGCAGCACATGCTATCTTGTGATTTATATGATACAGTGTAGTTTCTATATTAAACCTTCATCAAGTCCTAATACTCTATACTAAACCTTCATTAAGTCCTAATACTCTACACTAAACCTCCATCAACTCCCATGATATATTACAACTATGCAGACAAGAATAGATGCTAAGCTATAATTGGTTTTATTATGTGGATAATCGCCACCTCCTTATATTTCATTTTAGGAGACCCCGCCACTTAGCTTTCTCTTCTTTTTTTAATATTTTTTTCACTTTTCTTTTTCTAAATAAAATAAGATTTTTCATCATCCAAATTAGTGATATAGATCTCACTGGTAATATAATGCTAAATTAATCTGTAATATTCTGATGTCTGATTTAGTTTACACGACATTAATTAAAATAAAAAAAGAAAATTAGAACAATAAGTTACATGTATGAGGTTTTAAGTTATTCTTTTTTGCAAATTTTCTTGTCTTTTCCTTAATTTTCTGTCATTTCTCCCTCTACGACACTATTATTGTTTCAACTTTTATTGAAAAAGTTTAATATATCGAAGGAAAGTGAGAGTGCAGGAAAAAGAACTGGCATATAGTTTTTCTCAGCACGCTAACAAAATAAGAAGTTTTATGTTGGCTTTTAGTTTTTTAGCTCTAGCACTTTTAAATGTTATATTGTTTTCTCAAGATTTTCATGATAATTTCTTAAAATAAATATATCACACGAAACGATCAAGCACGAATTAAAAAAAAATGAGAAGAGGGAGAAAGAGCTAAAGAGAGTGATTTCAAACTCAAACTATTTAAGAAAGATTATCTACACCTGATTCAACTTATTTAGGTTTAGGCTGCCAGCCTCAACCATCTGAATTCTCAAAGCATCAAGCTTCAACAGCCCAATTCAATCCCTCAACCCTAAATTGCCAAACTAGGAAGAGTTTCTTTAGTCCAAAGCTTAAACAAGAAATGTCGATCGAGGCAGTGAATGCTGACGCAAAAATTATTTTAATGCTTGGATACAATCTAAGAAAGATATCTTTCTTTCTCCAAATTTCCTCCTAAAAGTTTTTGAAGTATATCAAGAAATAAACTTGGTAGACTTTTCACCAAGTGTAAGAACTAAATAGTTCCATTCACCTAGCTAGCAAGCTTTCTTCCCATGCACAAGTAAGTATTTTGCTATTAGCTTTATGGGGCCATATTTTTAAAGGAAGTCCTTGTCATCATTCTTCAAATTTGGAAAATTGATTAAAATATGAAAATTAAGTTAGTGATAGTTGCTGTGTACATATATTATGTTGGAATTGAAGAATATAAAGGGAATCTTCAAGTTGAATTATGGCGAGATCCGTTGATCAAATCAACCGGACGATGGTTGGAGTGTATTCTCCTTCCATTTGTGATGAACGTGGTATATTCACATGTTCAATTCCGACTTCGAATGAATGAGATATTCAAGTCCAAAGATTGCCTAATTCAAAGCCAAATGGGACTAAAGGTTGCTACAAGCATTTAGTCCCACATTGGCCGTGGGATATAAATAGAGAAAATTGAGAACAAAGGGTGTGCCCTTTGGGTACTTGGAGTTTTCGCGCGCGAAAAGGAGAGAACTATGCACGTACATACGTGCGCGCACGCGCGCCGCCGCTGGCGGCGGCAGCGGCCGGCCGGTGTCGGGTCTAGGTCTACTGGACTCGGGTTCAGATCTGAGTCTGAGTTCCCTACCTGGCCTGGTTCTTTTTGAACCAAGGTCCCGCTCCTGTTGCAACCTTTGCAAACCTGTTGGACTGCCAAAGATTATGCACATGTTGAACAACCAAAGGTTGCAAAACAGTCCGCTCCACGTCAACGGTTGCGACTGTTGGACTGCCAACAGACACGGCTGGACCAAAGGTTGCAACTTTTGGTTTGGGTCAAACCTGTTGGCCTACTCCTGGAAAACTATATATAGCCCTCCTGGTTCTCAATTAAAAACACACCAACAGAGAATTAACTCTTTATCTCTCTCTCTCTCTCTCTCTCTCTCTCTCTCTCTCTCTCTCTCTCTCTTTAAAGTTCTGAACTGTTCTTCCAACGTTCTGAACTGCGCTTCCAGCCTGAAGTGGGAATCCACGATTTCCAGCGTAAAGTGGGAATCCGAAGCGATTTCCTAAAGGAGATTCTGCCAAATTCTTCAACCTTCCTACATCCTTAACAGTGAGTGTTCCTCCAAAAGAGTAAGACAAATATTCATTTGAAATTTGTCATTATACCGCTGCTTTGCTAATCCTGTGTAGGTACTGGTTGACTACGGTTCGACCGTACGGTGATTTGGTAGTGCTATCCAAATACCGTGAAGAAGTGTTGTATCTTGGGAGACCAGCGTCCATTATCCCGTTAGCACCGGTGCGGGGGACGTAATTGTCTTAAGGAGATTCGCTCTAAGCGTACCTCACTTCAAATACTGTATAAGTGGATTAAGTCCTTTATACAGGGGATATACTTTACAGTATATCGAGATTGACTTAGATTCAGTCTAAGTGATACTGTATAAGTGGATTAAGTCCTTTATACAGGGGATATACTTTACAGTATATCGAGACTGACTTGGATTCAGTCTAATTGGTGCTTAAACCAAGGAAGGAAATTGAAAGGTGGTTCTTAAATTAAGGAACGTTCTATTGAACGGAAAACCTCCCACCTGATATTTGCCGACCTGGCCAATTAGATTGTTGATATCTCAGTGATCTTGATTAGTTGTCAGATTGATTCTTGTTAAGCAGGATACCCAACATATTAGTGATCTCCCTGCATTAGTGGAAATCTAAGAGCTGACATTTCCAATCTCCCCAGTTTCCAATGCCATATATATATATATATATATATATATATATATATATATATATATATATATATATATATATATATATATATATATATAGATGTACCTCAGCCGCCAGCTAAGAGACTCTGTTAACTGGCGGTGACGTGGCTGAATCTCAACCTTATTTCAGAGCTGCGATCAGAATAGTGATATTTTATAAATAAACCCCTCTCTCTTACCAAATAAATCCCTCTCTTCCCCAGCTCTCTCTCTCTCTCTCTCTCTCTCTCTCTCTCTCTCGATCCCTTTTCGATCTCAGCCTCTCTCCCCAAATCTCATCGCCACCCTCTTGTCATCGCTGCCGATCTGACGAGCTCGTCGCCGCCGGCCTGTCGAGCTTACCTCCGCCCCATCGATGTCGTCGTCGTCTTGCCAACTTCTTAAAGGCAACCAATCTTTATGAGGATGGTAAGTTAGTGAAGATGTTAGTTTGGTGGTGATTCGTTGGTGTAGGCGGAGAGTGGTGCCGTGTACGGTGGTGTATTGGTGGTGTATTTTTTTCTTTTCCTCGTTTTACACAGTCTTTGATTCAATGTAATGGATTAAGCATTTCTTAAGAGCAACAAAAATTATAATGTTTTCATACAAAGAGTAACAAAAATTATATCAAATATCTTCTCAATTTGGAGGAGTTGGTCGAGAAATTACAACAAAAATTACACTAAGAATTATAACAAAATTATATCAAAAATTCAATGTGATCTTGGTCGCAGTGCATTTCGTCAAGCACTTTGTGGGCGACATCCATATTGTCTTTTTCACACAGGCCCTGAAAGAGAATGTTGTGTACAATGACATCAAGCTTGATTTTGATCGATTCAAGGACACGATGGAATGTCACTCTTTCCGCTGTGAACTTGTTGCTCTTTCTGTTGTGAGCTCACCATCAAAATTGAGCTTTGAATATTGCCACTTTCTGCCGAAACCACTTAATAGCACAACCTCACTTAATCATGCAACATGCCACTATGCTTCACATTCTATTTTGACATTTTTTCCAAGTAGTTTTTGTGCATCCCTTGGCATAAGAGACTCATAGGGTTAGGCATTTCTCATCAGCAACAAAAATTACATCAGGAGCTGATGGAGAAAGTACAAAAAATTTACATAACAAAATTATAACAAAATTACATCAAAAGTACACTGCGACTACTACGACCATCGCAATACATTTTGTATCTGTCTATAAATAGAGTTTTTTATTAGGGTTTTTTATTATGGTTCTATAAATAGAGCTTTTGATTAGGGTTTTTGATTAGGGCTTTAGATAAGATTTTACTAGAGTTTTTCTATCAATCTACCTATTTATATACCCACTTGATAGCACAGCCTCACGCATGCAACATGTCAATATGCTTCACACTTTGACCTTGTGGAGCTCGTGTGGTGCTCATGGAGGTGATGGACGAGGGCGGAGGCAACCTCGAAGACGGTGATGAGATTTGGGGGAGAACTCGAGAGGATGGTGTCAAGATTTAAGAGAGGAGAGGGAGATCGGAGTGGGATCTGAAGAGAGAAGGAGAGAGAGAAGAGAAAAAGGTGAGAGCTTTTGTAAAAAAAAATCCCTCCATTTTTTAGCAGATCGGGAGTTTCATCTTAGCACGATGTTGGGCTGAGATGCCGCCACGTCACCGCCAACTGAGAGAGCCTCTCAGCTGATGGCTGATATACAGATACCTCATACACACACACACATATAGAGTAAAGCTCCGATGAGAAAGCTAGATATATATAGACTTGTGTCATTCCGGGAGAATTCGAGGCTGAATCATTTCCACTCAAATACAATCCTTTGACATCTGAGTACAAAATCCACTCCGTTGAAGTTGATCTATATTATTTCAAGTAACTAAAAAAAATAAAAATCATGTATTTTGAATACTTTTTGCCTATCCATCAAGTAGGCGCAAATGAACGACCGAAAATAGTATAATGCTTAGATTTATGTCTTTAGACATACAAATTCTCAATCTAACCAGCTCATAATGATCTAAATACTTAAAAACCCTCACACACTATTTTTTTTTAGATTTCAAATATTTTACACCGTTAAATTAACCAACTCACTATTTCGGTGGTCCATTTTGCGCCTACTTGATGGATTGGCAAAAAGTATTCAAAATACATGGGTTTTGGTTTGTAGTTACTTAAAATATTGTAGATCAACTTCAACGGAGTGGATCTTACACTCGTATGTCGTAGGGTCGTATTTGAGTGGGAAGGATTCGGCCGCGATTCCTTCTGGAATGACACAAGTGTGTGTGTGTGTGTGTTGGTGGGTGGGTGGGGGTGGGTGTGTAAACTTGTGTCCTTTCAAAAGGATTTGAGCCCGAATCCTTCCAACTTCAATACAACCCTCTGACATTCGAATACAAGATTCACTCTGTTGAAGTTGATCTATATTATTTCAAGTATCTATAAACCAAAAACCAAGTGTTTTGAATATTTTTTCCCATCCGTCAAGCAGCGCAAAATGGACAGCCGAAAGTAGTGAGCTGGTTAGATCTATGTCTTTACACATACAAATTCTCGGTATGGCCATTTGATGATGATCTAAATATTTAAAAACCCCTACAAACTAATTTTTGTTAGGTTTCAAATGTTCTACACCGTTAAACTAACCAACTCAATATTTAGATCGTCCGTTTTTTCTCTATTTGATGCATGGGTAAAAAATATTCAAAATACTTGATTTTTGATTTATAGATACTTGAAATAATATAGATCAATTTCAACGGAGTGGATCTTATAATCAAATGTCGGAGGGTTTTATTTGAGTTGGAAGGATTCGGGCTCAAATCCTTTTGGAAGGACACAAGTGTTTGTGTAGACTTGTGTCCTTCCAAAAGGATTTGAGTCCGAATCCTTCGCATTGAAATACAACCCTCCGACATTCGAATACAAGGTCCACTCCGCTGAAGTTGATCTATATTATTTCGGGTATCTATAAATCAAAAATCAAGTATTTTGAATACTTTTTACTTATCCATCAAGCGGCCCAAAATGGAAGGCCGAAAGTAGTGAGTTGGTTAGATTTATGTCTTTAGACATATAAATTCTCTATCCGGCCATTTGATTATGATCTAAATATTTAAAAACCCCTACAAACCAATTTTTGTTAGGTTTCAAATGTTATACACCGTTAAACTAACCAACTCACTATTTGGACCATCTGTTTTCCCCTACTTGATTTATGAGCAAAAAATATTCAATACACTTAATTTTTTGCTTATAGATACTTGAAATAATATACATCAACTTCAACATAGTGGATCTTGTATTCGAATGTATGATGTTGATATTTGAGTGGGAAGGATTCGGCCTCGATTCCTTTTGAAAGGACACAAGTCTATAGAGTGATAGACTTGTGTCATTCCAAAAAGATTCGGCCTCTAATCCTTTTGGAATGACACAAGTCTATCTCTCTCTCTCTCTATATATATATATAGAGATAGACTTGTGTCCTTTTAAAAGGATTTGAGGCCGAATTCTTTCAATTCAAATACAACTCTTCAACATTCGAATACAAGATCCACTCCGTTGAAGTTGATTTATATTATTTCAAGTATCTATAAACTAAAAATCAAGTGTTTTGATTATTTTTTGCCCATGCATCAAGTAGGAGAAAAACAGAGAGCATAAATAGTGAGTTGGTTAGTTTAACGGTGTAGAACATTTGAAATCTAACAAAATTTGGTTTGTAAAGGTTTTTAAATGTTTAGATCATAATCAAATGGCCGAATCGAAAATTTGTATGTCTAAAGACATATATCTTATCAACTCACTACTTTCAGCCGTCCATTTTGCGCCGCTTGATGGATGGGCAAAAGTATTCAAAACATTTGATTTTTTGTTTTAGATATTTGAAATAATATAGATCAACATCAATGGAGTGGATCTTGTATTCGAATGTCGGATGTTGGTATTTGACTGTGAAGGATGTTAGACTTATTTTTTATTTTAAAGTCTAATTTATTTTGGGCCTAATCAAGTCAATTGGATATTTGCACCCGCCCACTTAATCTATGTTGTTTGACCCAATAAAGAATTGATCAAAGGGAAGCAGGGTTTTAGGCATACCTGATTCCATCACGAGGATGCCGAAGATTGCACGATCTCGAAGACGCCGGAGTTGAGGGAGAGGATTCTTCTCTCCAGACATCAAGTTCTCTTCTTTATCCTTAGAGGAGATGAGAGGCCTCCAAGAGAGAGATGGTTATTGTTGTTGGTGGAGAGGGAACCCTACTCATGGTATATATAGCATCAAGAAACCCTAGTTCAACTCATCATAGATCTAGGCCCTTGATTTATAACACGAGTTCCACACGTGTAGATGAGTCCCACATTTATAACACGAGCACTACAGTATTACAGGCATTAGACATGACAAAACAGTAGTTAGTTGACATAAAGAAGTCATTGAAGTGTTTGTTTATCATGATTACGTGTACCCTTACTTAGTCATGAGTGTATTTAAATTAGAATGTGACCTATTTCTGATAATTTAGTAGGTTAGTCAACTTTGCTTACAAAAAACACACCTTGTGTTTTTAAAATAAGCCACTACTGATCAGTTTGTGATTTCACCAAGTATTTTAGAAGTTAGCATTAGTCAAGATTAGATACTTTGTATTGAATTTCTGCATTTTTAACCATATCCTTTGCAATGCCTGTACAATTTTTATCAATTAAAACATCCTCATCAAAGTTAGTCTTGTCTTCTCCTTCTGTAAACTATCCTCATTAGCACCGCTACTATATCACAGTATATAACTGCCGTCACCTCTTTCACGACTGTTGGGATGTCTTGAATTCTGGCTTAATTTGTTTAAATTACATACTGCAACGAAACCTTTTCAAAGCTGAAGCTATCAATGTTGCAGACACCTCCGTTGCCGCCGCCGCCGCCGCCGTCGTCAATGTTATAATTGTGGCCACTTTCACTGCCACTATTACCACCACAATTGATATTGTCATTGTTAATACCACCACCTCTACCCCCACTCGTCGTATCCACATGTAAGGACTTGGGAAACCATCTCAAAAGACTAACCTTCTAAGTGGAATTGCTCAAATCCTTATATACTCGAGACCTTCTCCATGTTTAGCCGATGTTGGACTATTTGTTCGATATCCAACTCAACAATCTCACCTCGAATAGAGAGTCTCCCTGCAAGCTCATCTTTCTTTACACCTGGAAGATAATACGCTTCATTGAGATTCCAACTCTTCACAGCGGAGGACGGACACACGTTACATGAAGCACAAATTGCAGCCTATTACTCCTCTTCACCGTGCGAAGGGCGGACACGCGTTATGTGAAGAAGTAGCACCACTGTCAAATTCTCGAAAGCGCAACTAACTTTACAGAGACATATTGCTCCTTTTCCGCCGTGGGGGAATGAATTTTACCCGCACACACGCTTAAGCTCGGAACATAGCTCTAATATCACTTGTAAGGAGGGGCACCTTCTAAATGGAGTTGCCCAAATCCTTATATACTCAAGATAATCACCATATCTAGCCGGTGTGAAACTATTTGTTCGACATCCAACTCAGCACCATCACCACCATCATAGCTTCTTTTGCTACCATCTACACAACCACTAACAACGCCAGCGTCAGCTAGAAAACATAGTTTGTAAATACTTCAAATAATGTGAATCTTTGTCTTTTGACTACGAATATTTATGACAAACATAGTAAATTTTATCATATGATAAAGTGGTTGATCCCTAGAATTGTAAATTTTAACTAGATCAAAATGTTACCCAAATATTGAAAGAAAACCCGCTACCGCGCTGGATACCAAAAAGCTGGATCTGAACCCGAACACATCGAAAACCCGATAAACCGGTCTCAGACCTTCAAAATCCGCCAAAATTTTCTAGTTTGGATATCGAAAATGTCACAGATCCACCCCCACAGAATCTATTGGCACTCACTTTATCGAATAACTGACAGCCCCAGTCAAGAATCAATTTAGTCTCAACATAACACCCTTCTTTATTCAAAGCACCACCACATTTCCATGAAATGGTAGTGATTTCATCACAAGGAAACAAAACTGTACTTAGAAATGCATTCATTTGCTGCCAGTTCTGACCCAGGTCTCTTTCTAATTGCAAAGCACCACAATGTTCAATTCTTCCTTTTTGGAAAAGGACTGGGTAAACAAAAAAAGTTTTATTCACTCACTTTTATAATAAACCAAGTATTCGACCTAAAACAAATGCAATGCAGTGGTTTCTCAAACTCCATTTTTCTTTAAACAACCTTCATGCAGGGATACTATGTGCTACTTATTCTTTGAATCTTTCACCACACACACACACACACACACACACACACACACAATCAATGCAGAAAAATAATTATATTGTGTTATTATGTAAACAAAGCTACGACTCAAAGTAACATTCGGCCGAAAAGGAAGACGGGAGGAAAGTCGTTCTTTCCTATTTATTCACTACATACATGATTTCAATTTAGATGCTCTATGAAATTTATATTAAAAACTGCATATTTTAAATCAAATTTGCATAAATTTTTAAAGTTCATTTTAAAGATGCAAAGGGAAGAGTGTCTGATGGACTGTGGGAATATGTAATGTAATGTCAATCTTAATATTGTGCGGATTTGCATCTGGACATACATACAAAAGATAATGCAGTTACTACGAATTCGATAACTGTAGATAAGTTCTAATTTATTTTAAGTAGCAGCACAAAGTTGGATGATGTTTACCAAGAAAACTCACCGTAGCCAGTGTTATTTACTTCTAAACAAATTCAAACTAATTCAAATGTCCCAAATTGCCAGGCTTTGCAAAGAGAGGACAGGTGATCCTTGATCAAGTAGAGGAAGCATGTCCCCAAAATGTTGGGTGCCCCATGCAGACATGCATTCTTTGTGAAAGAGCAAAGTAAACTGTAACAACAACAATAACAACAACAGAAGAAAAATAGTGATGGATTGAAACTCTTCCATGATGACAGTTGCTCACATACATACCAATAAAGAAAATTCTACAACAACCTATTTAGGAAATATATCTTAAATATAGAACATATCCAACTTCTAGATATACAATATACCACTACCATCAGAACCACTGTGGCACAAACTCTCCATGCTGCTCCCTTAAAGAACGAAACAAGCAACCAAAAGAAACAGTCTGCTGGATCTTGACATCCATCTATGTCTAAAAGGTAACAAAGATAAAATTCAAGTTATTACATGAAATGGGAGGCAGCAACTAGATGTAAATCCAAATTTACAGCAATATCTCCCATGCATCGCAAATGCCAGTTTGACATGATCAGAGATTACAAGATCAGCTCTTAGCTGAGGCTGCCGGATTGTTGCTGGGAAAGGATGCCGGTACTGTGTTGTTATCTGGGTTAGGGATATCCGCACTTGCATGCTGAACAAACTTTTCCGGGGTCATGTGAGTACCATGGCAAGCACAGACGATCCTTACTTCGTTCTGGTTGTATTTGTAGGTAACACCAGATATGGTCCTACCATTTGGACCTGATGCAGTTGTCGAGACCCATGGAAGATCAGGATAGGAGCCAGACCCACCAAACTTCACATCGGGTGCAATGCCTGGCCTGATAGTTGCTCCTTCATGAGAACCGCCTTCTGCTACAGATTGATTTGTTTTCTCCTTTTGCCTGAAGAAAGGAAAGGCTCCCTTGCTCTGATCCTCATTTTGAGGAGCAGATGAGCCTATCTCTGCAACATGATTTCCACCTTTAACCAAATCCAATGATTTATCCTCATATTTTGTGCCTGATGATGAACTACGAGGGGCTTGAACTGAAACTGGACCAAAACATTTGATGAAGTACAGCTCAATTGCATGTATAAACCAAAATAATACAGGCTGCACTCAATGAGTTCCCAAGCATGTCTACTGTAATTAACATGATACAGACTGAAGTTACTATCTATCACATGCTCTATTGGTTTGATAAAAGGTAAAAAGTCATTGGATGTGTAAGTGTAAGCTTACAGAACTCCTACATCTATTATAATTAATCACCAATGCAAACTTACTGATGCTTCAAAGAATCAAGTGAGTGTCACGGCCCAAGCTACAACTACTTGGCATTGAAGCTTGAACTACCATAAATTTCTCTTTAGCTTTAAGCCTTCAATGATTCATGTTTTGCAATATCAATGCTTGAACTAGCATTACGATACTTAATCCTATAAATTATAGAACTATTTTAATTAGTTTAGCCCTGAAATAGTTATGCACTGACCTGATGAAGCAACTTAAAATTGCAGTTTTTATTGAAGTAAATAACCAAAACATTTGAAAAAACGAAAGGGAAATCATACCAGACTAACTTTGTGGATACAACAACACCCTTAAACTTAGAAACAGGGATAGGCTACATGAATCTTTTTTCTGATTTCTTCATTCAGCTGTCATAAGAGTCGTCCCCCCTGTTAAATTAATAGCTACCATATCCTTCTTTTCTTGATTCAATTCCATGATCATTTAGTCCTTCTGTCATAAATTAACATATGATGATACTCAAAATAAAGTATGATTGTAGATGTATATGTTCCTGCATTCTTCTTCTTTTTTTAATATATAAAAATAGGTTTGAGAGAAGGTATGGACAGTTACAGTGTATATGGAATACAATTTTTAACATCGAATACAATTTTTAAAGATCCAAAGAGACTCCAGCAGTTAATTGAACTTCTATGACATGGTTTCACAGGATTGGGCCAACTGTCTCGATCGCGGTATATCATTTGACAAATAGGAATCCGTGTTATGAAAGGATTTATATTCTCAAATAATTAGAGAAAGAATGACAACTATTATGAATATAAGTTAGTAGAACAGAGCTAGTACAACCTCATAGGTGCAATGTGTGATGTGTGTGTGACGTATGTGTGCAAGTGACATATCTAAATATGTGTTGTCTAGAAACCAAAAATCAAGTGACTTCAGATTTTATTGCCCATGCATCAAAGATCCAAAAAAAAAAATGGATGGCTGAAAAACAGCAAGTAGCCTAGATCTATGGCCAACAATGTTTCAAACTCAACGGAGATTTGTATGAAAAGGTTACTGTTAGGATCATCATCAAAAGTTTGGATTCTCAATTTGCATACCAAATCATAGATCAAAGTTGTTGTAGTTGTGGAGCCTGATTGCCGACCTTGATGAAGAATTGCCCTCGGAGAAGTATCACGCGGGAAGAACAGTGAGGCCCAGTCACAGTGGAGGTTAGGAAGTTGGGAAGTCCTTCCTGGATGACTAAGAGGCGGGACCTCGGGAAGAGTCTCCTAAGATTGGACTACCTTTCCGAGTAAAAACCTACTACATGTGAGTGTGGGCAAGCTTGGAGTTTTGAATGGAGGCATGTTCAAGTGTTCAGGGGATCACTCGGAATCTCGGGAGGAGCACTCAACCGACAAAGCAGAGAAACATCCCCGAAACATAGTGAGGCACAACAAATGCGGTCCAGCCTGAAAGCTTCGCGATACAAGGAAACTCAAACTACGTGTCAAGGGCAGTTTAGAAATATCACAACTTGTAATCCTAATTTTCTCTATAAAAGGAGATGTGCCATAATTAGGGTGTGAGCGGTGAAAACCTAGAGCTATTGTAAAGAGCAGTCGTGAGATATACTTCTTAATCTACCTATAATCTCTCGATAATAGTGGATTTGCGAGCAATTCCAAGGTTTTTTCCTGTTTTAAAATTTTCACGTAATTTATGTTCTCTTAGTGTTGTCTTTTTGATAGATTTGCGATCTTTTCCTTTCTTTTGATCTGATCTATTCTTGTTCATCGCCATCAAGAAAGTCCTCCCCCTAACAACTAGTATCACAACTTTGGTTCGAGATGCTTCATGAAGAAAAGATTAGAGTTGAAAAATTCAACGGCGTGAACTTCAGATTCTGCAAGATGCAAATCGAAAACTACCTATACCAAAAAGATCTTTATCTTCCTCTCAGTGAAAAGATCCCCAAGCCAAAGGAGATGTCCGATGGTGAGTGGGAGATTCTAGATCGAAAAGCCTGGGGCAATTCGATTGTCCCTTGCATCGACGGTTGCCTTCAACGACTCCAGAGAAAAGACGACCAAAGACTTGATCGTAGTGCTATCAAAGATGTACGAGAAACCCTCGGTGTTAAACAAGAAATTCTTGATGAAGAAGTTGTTCAGCTTAAAGATGGCTGACAATGGAACCATTGTTGGGCATCTCAACTAGTGTTCTAAATATCTCCGATATAGCGCCGATATTGCGTTTACGACACCTAGCCGTAACGTTTTGGCACATCCAAACCGATGTAGCATTTTTCATCCAAAATCGCCAATAAATCAACTTGGACCTGATATATCAGCCACAATTTTGGCGATTTTGGACCAGATATAGCATTTTACACCCAATATCTAGATTAGGCATTTGGGTGATTCGAGTGATGTGGCAACGTGACATTTGTGAAGATTCTACACTTGGATGGTGATTATGAATTCATAAGCTTAATACAAATTCTTGAGGTAAATATCTTAAACATGTAAATATGATATTTTTTGTAGCTTTATATGACTTATGCATGTATTGTCTTATTGAGATGTGATTTAGGACAAGAAAATATGTATATTTAAAGTCCGATCTTGACATCCGATTTTTGAAAATATTCCTAATATATCCCTGATATATCCTGATCCCCAATAAATTTTCACGATCGATATAGCTGCTATGGACGCCATTTAGAACAATGATCTCAACAAATTCAACACGCTGACGAGCAAGTCAGAATCAGATGAGATCAATTTCGAAGACGAAATCAGAGCGATGGTTCTATTGTCTAGTCTGTCAGAGATTTGAGATGGTCTCGTGATGGCAGTGAGCAATTCCTGTGGGACAAGAACCTTGAAGTTGGATGATGTGGCGGGTGTACTTCTTAGCGAAGAGGCACGCGGGAAGTCTTCGGGGTCCGCTGAGACATCAGGGAGTGCCCTGAGTGTCGATCAGAGGGAGAGGTCTGGGAATAGAGAGAAGAAAAAGAATGGGAGGTCGAAATTCAAATCGAAAAAAGTTATATCCAAGTCGAGGGGTGCGGGATGTTGGTGATGTGGTGAGATGGGACATATTTAGGACTACAAGAAGATGAAGGATGGAGAAGCAAAGGATAAGAAGAAGGATTCCGCGTATATATTGGAGAGTGATGGATCTAATGCCTTGATTCTCTCATTGGCTGAGTCCAGTAACTCATGGATTATTGACTCTGGCGCCTCTTTCACGCCATGTTCCAACAAGATATCTTTCAAAACCATGTGAAAGATGAACTTGGGAAGGTATACTTAGGAGATAAACCATGTGACATTGTCGGGAAAGGCGGTGTGATGGTCAGCATCTCTAATGGCTCGACACTGAAATTGAGGAACGTAAAACATGTACCGAAGCTGAATAGAAATCTAATCCCTGTCAAACAGCTTGCGAACAAGGGATGAAGATCACCTTCGATGGTGATATACACAAAATCACCAAAGGTGCCATGGTGATGGCCCACGGGAAGAAGAAAGGTACCTCTACATGACGTCGGGTTCTGGGACATCAATTTCAGTTGCTTCATTGGAGGCGGATGCCAAGGTGTGGCATCGGAGACTTGGCATATGAGTGAGAATGAAATGAAGGTGATGCTCTCCAAGGATAAGCTGTCGGAATTGAAGTCTGTTGAACTAGACTTGTGAAGACTGCATCTACGGAAAGCAGAAGGCAAGTCAGTTTCTCAACTGTGAATCTCTCAATGGTGAGAAAGACTCTGAAGACACAGAAGTTGGAGTTAGTGCATACCGATATCTGGGGTAAGGCTTCAGTTCCCTCTCTCGGGGGCTCATTGTATTTTGTGACCTTCATCGATGATTCTAGTAGGAAGGTCTGGGTGTATTTCTTGAAACACGAGTCAGTTGTGTTCGAGATATTTAAGAAATAGTTGGCCCACGTCGAGAATGACTCAGGTCAGAAGTTTAAGTGCTTGAAGTCCGACAACGGAGGCGAATACTGTGACGATAGGTTTGAAGAATTCTGCGCAAGTCGGGAATCCGAAGAGTGAAAACGGTTCCCGAAAACTCTCATCAAAACAGAATGGCAGAGCACATGAACAGGACTATTCTGGAGTGTGCCTGTAGCATGCGGATACACGTTGGTTTGCACCAGTAGTGCTGGGCAAATGCAGTCAACATGACGGTGTATCTGATCAACAGAGCACCCTCAGTGCCTCTGAACTGTGGGATACCCAAGGAGACATGGACCGACAAAGAGGTAAACCCGTACCTTTGGTTGTATCTCTTATGTCCATATTGAGCTAAGTCACATGAGCAAGTTGGATCCAAAGTCTAGGAGGTGTATCTTCATTGGATACAGAACTGGTGAGTACGAGACTATCGATTCTGGGATCCCGAAAACCGCAAGATCCTTAGGCACAAGGATGTAGTTTTCAACCAGTATCCTTAGGCACAAGGATGTGATTTTCAATAAGTAAAAGACGTACAAAGACTTGCAGACGGGGAGGAGCACTTCGGAGAATCAACTCGCAGCACTCCCAAGCAGCAGGGTGCTGCAGACTCAGATTTTGTCGAACTTAAAGATGCTCCCATAGACAAGGCTCAGAATATTCCCCAGGGGAATGTGGAATCCCGAGTAGCGCCTCCTGACCCTTAAATTTTAGCTGAGGCGCTCAACCAAGCAGATGAAGGCTCCAGAAAGATATTCTCCTGCATTACACTATCTGTTATTGACTGATAATGGTGCGCTCGAGTGTTATGAGGTGGCTTTACAGGTGAAAGCCAAGGCTGAGTGGGAGATTACCATGGATGATGAGAATGTGAGATCTGGTCGAACTATCAGAAAGCAAATGTGCCCTGCATAACAAGTGAGTCTACAGGCTGAAGGAGGAGAATGTTGACACCAAGAAATACAAACCAAGACAGTTATGAAGGGGTTTCAACAGTGAGAAGGTATTGACTTTACCAAAATTTTCTCTTCTGTTGTGAAACTTACTACCATTAGATCTATGCTCAGTATTGTGACAGCAGATGATTACAACTGGAACAGCTGGCTGTTAAGATCGCATTCCTCCATGGCGTTTGGAGGACATTTACATGTTGCAGTCATAGGGGTATATCCAGTATTTTAAATATCGGTTATCAGCGATATACCGGTCGGCAAAATTATATATCGGATACCAGATACCGGGTGATATATCGTGATATGATTTTAAATACCGGTTGATATATCAATAGTCAATATTATTAAAAGAAATAAGTTATTATCCAAACATTATATAAAAACACATTAAAAATCACAATGAACATAGAATTAAATAAAATGATTTATCAAGCAAAAAAATAATAATTATTCAAATAAGTAACTATATCGGCCGATATATCAGATATCTCATCTCGGATATCGGCCAATATATTGGCCATGTGGCTATATATCGGCCCATATCGGTCTAAAACGGTATCCGGTAAATTTTTGCACTTACCGTATCGTTTTGGATAAAATACAGGTATCTCGGCCGATATATCGGTATATCGTGATATTTAAAACAATGGGTATATCATGCCTGGGAAGGAGCAGTTTGTTTGCAAGCTAAAAAAGTCTATGGGTTGAAACAGGCTCCGAGGCAATGGTATCTGAAATTTAATAGATTCATGGTGAGCATTGGTTTCACAAGACTGGAGGTTGATCATTACTGATATTCCAAGTGGTTTGAGTATTCTTAAATCATATTACTGTTGTACGTAAATGATATGCTATTGTTAGATCTAGCATGAAGGAGATTGTGAATCTCAATGCCAATTTGGCGGGAGAATTCTCAATGAAGGACTTCCTTGAAATGAGGATCAGTAGAGAGAAAAAAAGTTGTTGAAAGTATCACAGGCTGAGTACGTAAAGAAGGTGCTACAAAGGTTTAACATAATAGATGCTAAACTAGTGAACGTTCCACTCGAAAGTCACTTCAAGCTCTTGGAGGCACAGACTCCGGCGACAGAAGATGAAAGGCTCTCATGTCGGTGGTGTCATATGCATCAGCTGTGAGCAGCCTGATGTATGTTATGGTCTGCACGAGACCAGACATTACTCAAGCAGTGGGAGTTGTCAGCAGATACATGAGCAACCGCGGGAAGGAGCACTAGAGAGCTGTGAAGTGAATCCTGAGATATCTGAAGAGCAGTTCACATATGGCATTGTGCTATAGAGGCATGAATGTTCAGCTGCTGGAATATGTTGACTCCGACTTTACGGGTGACGTAGACAGTCGGAGGAGTACCATTGGTTATGTTTTCATTTTGAGAAGTGGAGCTGTGAGCTGGGTGTCGTCGTGTCGAGACTGCAGAAGATAGTTGCCTTATAGACGATGGAGGTTGAGTATGTCGCAAGAAGCTTGCAAGGAACTGATTGGCAGAAGGATTTTTTGAAGGAGCTTGGAAAGGAGCAGGAGGCTCCGTCACAGCACAGTGACAGGCAGAACATGATTGATCTTGCAAATAATCAGGTCTATCATGACAGAGCCAAGCACATTGATGTGCGGTACCACTTCATCTGCAAGCTGTTGAAGGATGGTGTGTTCCCACTGCTGAGATACACACGAGTCAAAATCCAGCAGATATGTTGACCAAGGTGGTCACAGTGAGAAGCTAAAAAATTGTTTAACTTCTGTCGATCTTCAATCATGAGGATCTGAGTTTGAGTTGCTCGAAGTCACTATTAGTCGAGTACGAGAGAGAGATGGGATGCTGTTGTTGCATCAATGATCAGTCTCCAAGTGGGAGATTATTGTACTTGTGGAGCCTAATGTCCGACCTTGAGAATCGCCCTCGGAGAAGTATTACACAAGAAAAACTACGAGACCCAGTCACAGTGAAAGTTAGAAACTCGGGAAGTCCATCCTGGGTGACTCAGAGGCGGGGCCTTGGGAAGAGTCTCCCGAGGACTGAATTACCTCACTAACTCCCCGAGTAAAGGCGTATTACATGTGAGTGTGGGCGAGCTTGGAGTTTCAAATGGATACATGTTCAAGTGTTCGGGGGATCACTCGGAGTCTCGGAAGGATCACTCCGAGCAACAAAGCAAAGGAACATCCCCAAGGCGTAGTGAAGCGCAGCGAATGCGGTCCAATTTGGAAGCTTCACGATAAAAAAAATTCAAGCCACGTACAAGAGCAGTTTAAAAATGTCACAACTTATAACCCTAGCTTTCTTTATAAACGGAGATGTGTGTAATTAGAGTATGAGGGGTGAAAGCCTAGAGCTATTGTAAAGAGCGGTTGTGAGGGCTTCTTCTTAATCTCCATATAATCTCTCGATAATAATGAATTTGCGAGCGACTTCGTGGTTTTTCCCTATTTTGAGTTTTTCACGTAATTTCTAGTGTTCTCTGTGTATTGTTTTTTTTTTAATAAATATGTGATTTTATTACTTTTGTTTGGTCTGATATGTTCTTGTTCATCGCCATCAAGAAAGTCCTTCCCCTAATAAAAGCAATTTGCTACTCGACTGTCTATTTTTGGGCTACTTGACGCATAGGCAAGAAAACTTAAAATCATTTGATTTTTTGTTCTAGGCATTCTAAATGATGTAGCTTAACTTGGTTTCTCTACGAGAAAGAATTTGCTTCCACACATGCAACTACGCTGCAATAAAGTCTGGAACAACATAATGGGCAACAAGAAGATAGGTGCAGAAGAAATATGAATGCAGCAGCAGCTGTACAGAGATTACACTGATGAGCTGAGGAATGAAAGGGGTAGGATTTGCATTGATACAATCGGTACCAACGCTCTCCGTATGTAATGTAAGACAAAGATCTGAGGACACCTTCCTCAGCATAGGTGCTTGAACTTGTGCTGCAGAGCCGCAAATTCGGGACAGAAATACCTAAGATTAATGGGTGAGAGTCGTGAGAGGAGATCTGAAAAATAGCTGAGAAGGCTTTGGCAGACCTGGCATAAATAGCAGACAAAGCTCGATGATTATGGTTATAGCATCTATTGCAGGTGCCTACCTAACAGTACGAGAACTAGAAATAGACAGAAAAGAAATTAACAACAAAATAGTTTATTGTTAAACAGAATAAGGATCATGACATCATTTTCATGATCAATAAAAGAACTTAGAAGGTTAGAGAAGCGAAGTTGACCTTGAGATGCCTTTAAACCTTCAGAATTTTCTGTATTAGGGGCCCCATCCCTGTTGACAATAGAAGTAACATGCCGAGGCACTGGAGAATTAAATGCCCACGAAGATCCGGTTTCTAGAGTTGGAAGCTGAACAGGTGAGTAGCCAAAAGAAAGCTGCAAATTGCTCGTATTCATTGCCTGGACTGGAGGGCGTTCACTGTTCGTAACAGGCAGCGGTGGTAGTGCACATGGTGAAGAGAACCCTGTTGCATTAGGGGCATTGGCGTTAGTTGGAACCTTAACAGGCAATGGATAAGGTACAGTCATTACAGTTAGTGGTTGAAGTAAGGGAATTCCATATGCAACTTTTCCAAGTTCCTGGTTTGACTCACTTCCTGAAACAGCTGACTCTTTCTGACCAACGCTTGACTCACTAGTGACATACTTATCACTAAACTTAGGAATGTCCGAGCTCTTGGATTTCTCTTCATGCTGTGAAACCAACCAAGAGTTTGATCCCTCTGCTTCTGACTCTGCAACATCCTCATTAACACCTGAGCAAGCATCTTCTGTAGTAACTGAAGCATGCGAATTTCTCATTAAATTTACACTGGTAGGGATCTTACCATGTGCATCAGCATTTTCAGCTACCTTCTCAAGCTTGTTCTGGAAATTTATCTCATCAAATGGCATTTTACGCTTGTTTGACTTCTCTTCCTCATTGTCTGTTGTTTTGCTATTTGAGGCCCAAAGCTCCTGATACCTGCTGAACTGAGTTATATTCTTCTGCACATCACTGGAATGATCTGTCACCAGCGTAGAGCATTTCCCAAGGTCAGTCCAAAAATTCTGCTGCGTATTATCTGGAGCAGTCTTCTGTTTCCCCTTCAGGTCTTGGTTCCCAGTGACCGCCTGGAAGAAATTCTTGAAAGACGAGTCAGCAGCAGTCATATTGCCACCCATTAGTCTGTTACTACCTCCTTCATCCGCCTTAGGATCTGAAGAAGCCTCTTTGATTTTAGATTTGCCAGATGATCCACCACAGCAGAGGCCCAAACTGAGCTCAAGTCCATTATCGTCCTCCATCTTTTAGAAGAGCTTCTCAATTCCTTCTATCCTTCCTTTATCGTCTTAGGCTGATTTATCGTCTTAGGCTGATAATTACTTTCTGCATTTGTTCCCCACTGGATACTTGCACATCTGATGAGATCAGTAATATGTCTGCAAGGATGTCATTAACTTTTTCAGTAAATGCAAAAAATATGAGAACTATTATCCCTCAGAATAGATATCATAAGGAAACTATCATGAATATGGCTTTTCCAGAAAAGGGTAAATTAACAGAAGAGAAGTATTGGCAGAAAAGTAACAACAGAAAAGAAACAAACAATGACAGGCATTAAATTTTCCAGTAACATGGAGACCCGTATTGGCTATTTATTACATATAATTCGTAACGATATTTGCATATCATTGTTGTCAATAATGTCTCTTGTTAATCTTGTCCTACAATCCAACAGCCTAAGCTTTGGTAAGTGATCAGCTAGCATGGTATCACAGCACAAGTACTTCATGCGGTCCTGAGATCAAACCTCGTATCTGACAATTATGGAAAAAAGAAAGGGATAAAATAAAAGATTTGCGCTCCTCTCCGCATCTTTTGGTAAAGTGACAAGCTAACATTGAATTCAGAAACTTCCTTACACCAAATTGGAAATATGACATGCATTAGACGCAAAAGAAATAAAAGATAATATAATGAGGTTTTGTCCACCCCCCAAGAGAACTGTCTCACATTGCTTCTCTACTATCAGTTATAGTAAGACACTATACCTTGTAGAGCATGCCAATGGAATGATACCAAAAATTAAGTAAGAGTTGCAACAACACTGGTTAAATAAGTAAATAAAACAACCTACTTATGCAGTCAACAAACAGAATTAAGTTGACTTATATGGCCGCCACTGTTTTTGGCTCCAAAAAAACATTTTGTTTATCCTAATGACTTACCACTGGAGGCCAAATTACCATTCAAGTAGTCTTTGTGGTTACATGTTCACAACATAATAATAAAATGTAAAGATAATAAATAGCACAAATCCCATTTTTATATATTCACTCTTGTGACATAGAATAATAGGCGGAAACAAAAGGTAGAATTTTTCTTTACAGAAACCTTATCATTAATGATAGAGAACAAGAAGAAATGTTGGGGAAGAAAGAAAAAGAAAACTCTCTAAACCTTCTCCCAAATTCCTCGGGTGGTAAGACAAAAAATAAAGAAACTGACTCATTTAATTGGTAACTTGGTATTTCTCCGCTATTTTTATTTAATTTTTTCCCCAAAGGTAGATTTTTTTTCCTTACTTTCATAAGTTCAATAGCAAACAACAATTTTTGTTTAGTTCTTTTCATTTTTATTATTGACCTGTTTGCTAAGGATGCATAAAAGCTTAAAACTCTAAATTCATCTTTTCTCATTAAAAAATAATTAATATAATTTATAGATTTGTTAGTTTTGTTCTAGTTTTCAGAACAAATATTGGTCCTGCCCCATGTCTAAGATCCCGGCTCCACCACTCGCTGCTATAGCATTTTCTAGAGCTGATGTATGACCTCCTGGGGAATCCTTGCATTATAAATGTCCATACATAAGTATGCTTGAATGAGAATAGAGCTCGAACAGTGAGCTCCTTGGAAGTCCTCATGTTATAGCTATGATTAAGTATGTGCATTAAAACTATTATATGCCAGACACCTTCCTCATGCATAACCAATGTGGTACTATTGACTTTCGGGCTCTGAATGGCAAAGCACTATTTTATGTGGTACCTTGATAACACAGTGGAGACTATTTTGATTAAAAAGTAGTTTTATGGTTTGTAGCTTAAGCTTTTAGGTAACCACAAGTTATATAAAGCCAATTTCAGCAGTCACTAAAGGCTGCATTTCTGGCAATTTAAGTATTGCATAGTATTAATTGAAAATTAACATGAGAGTCAGGTAATTATAGGCTACTGTGTTATCTGTACAGTAGAAAGGCTCATGATGTATCATGTCAATAGAGTCATCTGCTATCCTCGAGTCATAGTTCTTGTAAAGATTATCTTTAGCGGTCACAAGTACATTACCTTCCAGCTTATTGCAGGACCCCTTCCTAGTTCAAAGCTCCCTTGGCAAGAACTATAGCTCAAACTTAAACAGTTGATGTCAAGTTGACAACTCATCAACAAGTATGTGATATTTCTAGAGTCATCTCACTTTGGTATAGAACTCCATAGATGATCCTGGTTTCGTGGGGAAAAAGTATAGGACAATGATGACAGTCTGTAACTAAGATAAAGAACAACTAAACAAGTGATAAGTCAAATTATACATTGACAAGTCTACCTTCCACCCTTCTCCTTTCATCTTCTTCGTTGTTTTATCTCAATTATGAATATACTATAATAAAATAAATGGGGCTTTAGGAATATTACATAGGCAGTCCTCTTCTTTATTTTGTTGGGCTTAATCTCATGCCGTCTTACCATATACGCGTAAATTTTGTATCATATTCAGTTTTAACATCAGGCAAACTTCATGTTCATACAGGCCAGCAGAAAGATTATAAAGATTGTAAACCCGTGCATACTTTGATATTGAATGTAAATTGAACCAATGAACTCACGACAAATTTTCCATAACTAGAGAAGGGTTTATTTGGAAGCAATGACTTAGCTACTTTCTATGTCTATTCTACGACTCCAATTTGCATGTTATGAGGATATACTTATGGCATAAGTAGTAATAACATTAAGGGCACATTCGGTGGATCCTCCATATTGTTTGTCCTTAAAGAGCCACTTTAAGTCATAAACCCTAATATGAGTAATATCTCTATATAATGTTAATTTGTGTCACTGTCGTGATTTCCATCTTTTAAAGAAACATGCTCCCATAATCCTTTTACAAAATAATTTTGGGATAAAAACCTCGAGCGAATTTCTTTTAATAACATGTGAGTTTAAGCAGACGTTCCAATATGAAGTTACAACCCTGCAAAAGACATAGTGGAAGGACACTATAAAATGCAAATTGGTTCCAAAGTCATGATTTTGTAAAAGAAACATGCTTCCATAATCTGTTTACAAAGTAAATTTCGCATAAAAACATCTAGTTAATTTCTTTCTACAGCATGCTAGTTTATGTAGCATGGATGCTATATGAAGTCATTACCATGTAAGAGACACCAGAATGATTTATGACACTTCTTGGACACATTTTGTACACATCTTTAACTGCACCCTAAGACAATGCCACAGTAATAAAGCCTCTTTACAGTGAGCAAAAGAAGAGATCGGCATCATTGAAAGATCCAAAGCTCGTCACAATCATGAAAGAAGAGGAGAAAGAAGGGATCACATCATCAAAGGGAGGAAAGAAGACACCATCGCAGTCATCGTAGACTGCCGTCAGCAGTCAACTTCACAATGAGGAAAGAAGACCTCTGTGTCAAAATAAAGATGAAAAGTCTTTCGAATGGGGACATCACACCACGGTTCAAAGACTCGGCCGAGTCGGAGACGAGTCGGCCGAGTCGTATCCGTCTCGGCCCGCTCCGAGACGAGTCCGAGTCACGAGTCTGTCGACTCAACTCAGAGGAGACCGACTAGGCCGAGAATCGGAGTTGACTCGGTCGATTCGGCATTATGATGATAATTTTGTGCCTTATCGCAATTAAATGTGGAAATAACTATATTAGCATATATTTATGAATGTACTTTGTACAATTTACTATATTGTGCATATATTTTGATATGTTTCTACCGACAACGCGTGTATTTATATTTTCGCTTTATGTTTAGTGTGCTAGGTGATATATTTTGGACATGTGATACATGAATATGAATGTCTATATTTTTTTAAGATTTGTCGTGATTTTTTCAAAAAATTTTGAGCTTTCTATGTAGCGTTTTGCGCGTATCGCCCGATACCGATCCGAGTCACCGAGACCGATCCGTCTCAGTGCCCGCCGAGTCGGCGGCCGAGACCGCGACTGTGAACCATGCATCACACCGACTCTTTTTCACACATGTCAGCGCTGTCATCGTGTCACAATGGCCTCTCTTTAGTTATGGTTTTGAGTCATATTTAGTTGTGATTTTCTTTTATATTTATTGACAATTGTTTAGTCCATGCGCCATAGTTGTCGTTACTTTTCGTTTGAGTTTCGATCAAACTCCGTTTGAGTTAGTTTGCATACTCTTGATTGAGTCTAGTTGGTTATATCTTATTTTAGACTTGCATTAGTTTTTGAGTTTATTTTGTTTAGTACCACATCGGATATGACGGGAAACTACTCTTTGTAAGAATCTATTTAAATAGACCCAATTCAGTTAATAAAGGAATGAATTATTGATTGAAAATTTTTCTATTGGTTTTGATTTGATCTACTTTTGATTGAATCAACTGGTGGTGAAGCTAAGATCCAGGTTGCGATCCGTGATCATATCTTAAATTCAAATTTTCATTTTTGATCCCACATTATTTTGGTATCATAACTAAATTCTTGATTCTTTCCCTTATACAAAAATTTCCAAACCCTAGTTCTAGAGTTTCCCCAATTTTATTCTCTTCTCTTTAGTTTAAAAAAATAAAATAAACATCAGAAACAAAAGAAAGGAAAAAAAAGAAAAAAATTCATGTCGTCTTCCTCCGTTCACCGCATGATTAAAACCCTAATCAATCTAAGGTTTCCACCATTCGTCGCTCCTTCCGCCCATCACCACCTCCGGATGCCTTCGTCAAACCTCCCTGACTGTCGCCGTCATCTTCCAACCTCGTCGACCGCTGACAACAGCCTGCCCGCCCCCTCTTCGTCATCTTCTGCTCACCGCCACCACCTTTCCTCTGTTTCGTCGCCATTTCGCCCTCGACGCCTCCTTGCCGACAAGATCACCACCGATCTCGCCACTGTTGTACTTTGTCGTCGTCGACAGCACTCACTCCTCCATTCACCATCGCTGAACCAGCCGCCATCGACTCCAAAGTCTCCTCGTCCTTGTCTGACCTAGAGCTTTCGCCCGCTCTCCCTCGCGAGCTGACCTAGATCTCATATCGCCACCGTCATGGCATCGCCACACAAAGGCCCTCCGCCTCGAGATCCCCATCGCGAGATCTTGCCGCGAAGTCTCCTCCACTGTGTCATCCCTCTTGACGACGTCAATTTCTCAGTCACCACCTCACTGTCACGCCTCGCTGCCGTGGTCGCGCCACTCCACTGCCGCCGTCCACCCACTCTACAAGCAACCAACAGCAGCGAAAGAGATCGGGAGAAGGAAAAAGGGTATCGGGTTGTGGGTTTTGAAGTTTCAAACTCGATAGTGTAACCCGAATTCACATATCGGGTTTAAGTCAGTCCAGTCCATCAACCCTGACCCAAACCCAAACTCTACTCGCCCGAACTCGGTTCAAGTCTCAGTCGGGTCTTCAGAGACTCAGACTCGACCCGCGAGGTAGCTACAGGCCTGTTAAGGGTTATTTAGAGATTTGGAGCTCGATTCGCACCCGATTCGTGCCGTTCTTGAAGCAGCTGATTTCCAGTCCCTAACACCACTGTCCAGCACTGTTGTGGGTGATTTCAAATCTTCAGTGAGTGTATTTTTTTAAGATATTCCTAAACCTTATCAATTCTACTTCTTTTCCAGTAGTGCTAGAAATTTGTGTGCCAGATTGGTTAATCTTTTGTGCTACAGTATTGTTTAATGTCCACTAAAACTGTGAGCGAGTGATTCTGCTGACCTTATTTGCTACATCTGGATATTAAATTAGAACTATTCTTGAATCTAGACATTTGATTGAATTACTTACCTTGAAATATTTTAGAATGACCAACATTACGAGATTATTTCTATTACTCGTTCACCTTTAATTAAATCCTTGTTCCATAAACGTTCAACAAGGTGTAGGATAATCTATTGCGTGTTAATTACTGAACTACTTGTTGATTTCATAATTCATGTGCATTTCACATTTACTTATTGTTAGGTGATGGGATTAATTTTTGTTTTTACTAGTTGCATTTAGGCCTCAACTTAGTTGTGATTTGCATCTTTGTTCTAGATTTTTACATTTAAAAAACCCTTATTGCATGCTCACCCATAGTGGAACACAGTACCACCGTCAAGACCGATTCCTAAGATGGATCCCAACTTTGTTGCAATACAAAGGGTGCTCCAAAACTTAACCGCTCGATTTTACAAGATATATCAAAAGTTAAAGACCATTAGAGAGCGTGTAGAATGAATATAATGTAGGACTATCGATAATGTTAGTAACAATGAATCTCGACTCTAAATCACGCGCCTAGGAATAATGTTCAAACTAATCATGATGGAATGAACTTATAAAACATCAAACTAGAGGCACCCACTTTTGATGGTCAATTGGATCCCCAAGTTTTCTCAATTGGACTTCAAACATAGATCATTACTTTGATTGGTATGATATGTCCGACGAGAGAAGAATTTGATTTGCCAAGATGAAATTGGTGGTTCAAGCTAGGCAATACTGGACAAATGTCGAGAAGCTGATAAAACTAAAAAATCAAGAGCCTATTCAAACTTGAGATGAGATGAATATGAAGCTCCAAGGGAAGTACCTACCTATGTCATACAAACAACACCTACTTGACCAATGGCAGCGTTTGACTCAATGCAATCGACCAGTGTCGGAGTACATAAAAAAATTTGATCAATTTATGATGAGATGTAGTGAGAAGAAGCCTGATGCCATAGTCTTGTCTTATTTTCGTTCAGGACTTGAGAATGATCTTAGGCATGAGCTAATTATTAGAGATGTTTCCACCCTAAAGCACGCTATTCAAATTGTCCAGGACTTAGATCAATCTCAAGTTTCTTCGTTCCCTAAGCGCACGACTATAGGGATAATGCCAACAAAACTACCACTGTTAAACCTCAACCCAATCCATGCCAATCTCAATCTTGTTTTGGGTCGAGTAGCTCCACTCCAAGGCATGAAGATAAAGGCAAGGGAATCACAGGTGAGTCATCTAGATCCATTCAGCAAACTTGATGTTTCAAGTGCCAAGGGTTTGATCACGTTCCAGCACAGTGTCCAAGTAAGACAAGGATGTTGATTATTGAAACCCAGTCAGAAGGTGATCAGGATGATTTAGAAGAAATCATCCATGACCCTGAAGGAGATACTTTGGAAGGTGATTTTGATGTTGATCAGGCTCCCGCCTTGGGATGTCTTATGAACATGCACCCACATTCAATTGTTGATGTTGACAGGATTACCTACAGTCTGAGTGTAATGAGGTGCACCTTAGCTCGACCTAAAGAAAATGACGACTGGCGTAGATCTTTGATCTTTCAAACTCTCACTAAAATCGATAGTAAGAATTGTCAGGTTATAATTGATAGTGAAAGTTGCGTCAATGCCATTGCCACGGACATGGTGACTAAAAGACTAAAGACTATTCCCCACCCTTAACCATTTAAGATGTCTTGGGTGAACTCTGTGTCCATTTATGTGAAAGAGATGTGTCTTATCCCAATCCAATTTGCCATGTATTCGGATAAGATTTGGTGTGATGTAGTCACCATGACTGTGGACCATATCATTTTGGGTCGACCTTGGCTATATGACTTGGAAGTTACTATCTATGAACGTCTGAACTCCTGTTCGTTTGTCTATAATAGAAAGAAGGTCAAGCTAGCTCCACTACGACCTGCCCCTCTGCCTGAAACTAAGGAGACTGAGGTATCAAGTAGCAAGAAGGCCTTAACTCTGATTAGCCAGAAGGTTATTGATAAAGAAATTGCTAAAGGGTCTACAATTATTGTCCTTGTTGCCAGGGAAGTTACTGATTACTCCCAAGAGCAAATTCCACCTACAGCAGTCCCGATATTAAAGGAATTTGTTGATGTCTTTCCAGAGGAACTCCCGGATAGTCTACCTCCGATGTGTGACTTTCAACACACTATAGATTTTGTCCCGGGGTCCACTCTCCCCAACTTGCCTTGCTACAGAATGAACCGGTCGAGCATGTTGAGCTCAAGAGGCAGGTTGATGAACTGTTGAGTAAGGGGTTCATTAAAAAAAGTTCTAGTCTGTGCGCAGTGCCGGCAATATTAACCCCAAAGAAAGACGATTCTTGAAAGATGAGTGTTGATAGTCGCGCCATCAACAAGATCACTGTTAAATGTTAGTTTCTCATTCCTAGACTAAGATGACATGTTGGACATGATGTCTGGAGCCACCATTTTCTCAAAGATCGGTTTGAAGAGTGGCTGCATATGTTGCACGGACACAGCAATATTGAAATGGACACGACACTCGAAGACGTGACAAATTCTTAAAAGTACACGTGACACGTGTGTCGAACACATTTCGGACACGACATGGCTCCATGATAGGAGTGTCTATGCTACATAAGTGACCACCATCAAGTTCAGATTCGTCCAGGAGATGAGTGGAAGACCGCTTTTAAGACTAATGAAGATCTATATGAGTGGATGGTAATGCCTTTTAGCCTAACAAATACTTCCAGCACTTCCATACGTGTGATGATTCAGGCATTACGACTCTTTATGGGTAGGTTCATGGTCATATACTTTGATGACATCTTGATTTATAGTAAGACGTTGAAGCACCATATGGATCATCTTAGTCAAGTTTGTTACACCTTAACAAAAAAGAAACTATATGCTAACCCAAATAAGTGTGTGTTCATGACTGATCGAGTTATAATATTGAGATTTGTTGTATCTTCTCAAGAGATTTTTGCAGATCCTCAGAAAATTCAGGCGATTGTAGAATGGTCGAAGTCCCGAAATATTCGAGATGTAAGAAGTTTTAGTGGGCTCACAACTTTCTACCGACGATTCATAAATGAGTTCAGACTATTATGGCCCCAATTACGGTTTGCCTAAAGAAAGAGAAATATCAGTGGCCCATAACTGTTGTCAAGGCGTTCAAAAAGATTAAACAAAGGATGACTGAAGCACCTGTTATGAGACTTCCTGATTTCTCCAAAGTGTTCGAAGTAATGTGTGACGCCTCAGGCATTGGCATAGGCAAAGTATTAAGTAAGGAAAAGCACCCCATCGCCTTCTTAAGTGAAAAGCTTAGTGGTGTTAGACTGAATTACTCTACTTACGACAAAGAATTCTATGTGATAGTGCAATATTTAGGCCATTGGCGACATTATCTTTTGCCACAAAAATTTGTCATTTACTCAGACCACGAAGCTCTTCGATACTTCAACTCTCAGAAGAAGCTCAATGCTAGACATGGTCGGCGGATTAAATTCTTGCAAGATTACACTTATACCTTTAAGCATCTGCCTGGAGTTGAGAACAAGATAGCTAATGTGCTCAGTCGTCGATTTTGTTTTTTTAAACAACTGAGTGTTGATAGTGGGCTTTGAGAGAATCAAAGAAAAGTATGAGTCGTTCTATGTGTTAAAAGAAGGGGTGACTCTTGAGATAGATGGCTTCCTCAGGATGGCTATTTATTTCAATTTCATAAATTATGCGTTCTTCATACTTCCTTGATAGATTACCTTATTTGAAAATTGCATGCTGGAGGTTTTGTTGGTCACTTCGGCTGAGAAAAAACCATAGAAGCGATATAGAGTTTATTTATTGGTCAAGCCTTAAAAAGATGTTGTAAGGGTAATAGGGCAATGTTGCACTTGTCAATTGACTAAGCAGCAAAAACAGAACACTGACATGTATACGCCTCTACCTGTGCCAGATCGTCCCTGGCAGGAGGTGAGTATGAATTTCGTGCTTAGACTTCCTAAGACTATCAGGAAGTATGATTCTATATTTGTTGTTGTTGACCGTTTTTCAAAGATGGCACATTTCTTACCATGCAACAAAACATCTGACGCTTTTAGGATTGCTTAGATTTACTTTGATGGGGTGGTTAAATTGCATGAATTGTCCAAAACAATTGTGTCAGATAAGGACGTGAAATTCATGAGCTATTTTTGAAAGACCCTATGGCACAAGATGGGAACTAAGCTTAAGTTTTCTACTGCTTCTCATCCCCCAAAAGACGATCAAACTAGGATGGTTAACATGAATCTAGAAGATCTTTTGTGATGCATAGTTGGTGAGAACTTTAGGAATTGAAATCTGATTTTACCCACTGCAGAGTTCGCATATAATAGTTCAGTGAATAGATCCATAGGCATGAGTCCATTTGAGATAGTGCATAGTTACAAACCTAAGAAGCGTGTAGATCTCATCTCTATGGCATAACATCCTAGAGTATCTGAGTCTGCATTTGCATTCACAACGCATATTAATGATTTGCATAAAATAATTAGCAACAAAATTCAAGAAAGTAATGCCCATTACAAATCCCATGCTGATTTGCAACAAAAGCATCTTGAATTTAATGAGGGTCATTATGTAATGGTCCGGATTCGACCAGAGCGGTTCTCATCAAGACTGTTAAGAAAGTAAATGCTTGTAGTGTTGGTCTTCTCAAGAAAATTAATCCAAATGCCTATGTAATTGATTTACCTTCAGATTTTGGGATTAGTTCGATATTTAATATCTCAGATTTAGTAGCTTATGAAGGTCCTCCTTTTAACCATGATAATCCACTTGTGAATCTTGATGAGCCTACCCTCGAGCCTTTATTCGAGAGACCCCGCTTTCCATCACTACCAACTACAAGTGTCACATTTACTGTTGAACAGATTGATAGCATTAATAATGATCATACCATCTCCACCCGATACGGTGGCTGCAGACGATATCTAGCGCGTTGGAAAGGTCGTACAGAATCGGATGATACATGGATTACTCGAGAGAACCAGCAATGATTAGCTCCGGATTTATTGGAGTACTATGAGAGCCATCTAGAGCCATACTCGACAGAGTCAAGTTCTTTTTGCCCTGGGAGAGTTAATGAGAACATCACACCGACTCCTTTTCGCACATATCAACTTTGTCGTCGTCGTGGTGTCACAACAGTCTCTATGGCTATAGTTTTCGGTCATGTTTAGTTGTGATTTTTTTTATAATTTTTGGACAATTTTTTAGTCCATGTGTCATAGTTGTCGTTTTTCGTTTGAGTTCGATCGGACTCTGTTTGAGTCAGTCTGCAGAGTCTTGATTGAGTCTAGCTGGTTATGTCTTGTTTCAGACTTACATTAGTTTTTGAGATTCTTTTGTTGACTACATTGGGTATGATGGGAAACTCCTTTTTGTAAGAGTATATTTAAAGACACTCAATTCAGTGAATAAAGGAATGAATTATTGATTGAAAACTTTGCTATTATTTTGATTTAATCTACTTTTGATTGAATCAAAAGGTGGTGAAGCCAAGATCCGTGTTGTGATCCATGATCATATCCTAAATTTAAATTTTCAGTTTTGATCCCACATCACTTTCGCAGTAAGGATGCAAGTCAGCATGCGAGTCGGCAGGTTCCCTACCCAACTCGCACCAACCTACTTTGTAACCGGGTTTGCACCCTCATACTACAAGGTCGAGTCGGGGTTTCGGAATAAAAATTGAAAACCCGCAATGAAAATTGAATATGTTGGTAGGGTAAACTGATCTGACCCAAACAGAATATAAATTATTATTTTTTCTGATTTCCTCCAATTCTTACGTCCCTCCCTCAGTTGATCTCCGCTCATCGCTATGTACTTCGCTCATCTTGCCCCAATTTAACCCGAGCTGAACCCAATTCAGTTCAGTCTCAAAAAACCCAAGTCCAGTTCAATTTGGGTATGGGTAGGGCTTTTTCGAGTGCAAACACGAGTTCACCCGACCCGAGTTGCACCCCTATTTTGTAGACAGAGAGAGGGGTCATGTGTGTTTTGATGTGTTTTCAATGCATGAACTTTCTTTTTAATCCCAACACAGACATGAACTAGAGTCGTTTTCTCCTGCTTTGGGACTGTCTAGACCCAAATGTAAGTTGAATCAAATTGGACACGGCTCAGACATGTCAAAAATGTGTTTGTGCGTCCATGACTGACATGTGCCTAAGCACAAAAACAGCCCTACTGGGCAATGTCTCTAGTTCATAACCCTTGAAAGGGAAAAAAAAGGTTTTAAGTATTGATTCACAAATTTGCCTACCGGATGTCACTTTTATACATGAAAATGTCATACCCAAGTGAATAGCCTCATGTGGGATATACACTAGGAAAGTCCCTAGTATGTAATAGTTTTCATAAACTAATGAAATGTATTGTAGCTGGTATTTTAAGAGAGTAACCAAGAAAAAAAATTATAGTGAAGCGTGCTCGAGTGAGCAGTTTCAGGATGGTGACCTTTTGAAAATCGTTCTTGCTCAGGGAGTTACAAATGCTATCCGAGTTAACACGAACTAAAAGTGTGCACAACTAAGTGCCACATGTAATTAAATGCTACATTGAGCAAAGTGCCACATTACCCATTGATATGGTTGGGCCACCTCTTGAATCTATGGCATCCACCTCTTGAGTACACATCGCCTGGTGAAGTATTAATATGGCAAGGATGTCACACCTTGGACAAGGGTTATGTCATACCCCAAATGTATAGGTCTTAACCTATAATAATTCCCATGAACACAAGAGGTAAATCATGGCCAGCATTTTTTAAGGAAGAACTGTGGAAAGACTCTATAGTTAAGCATGCTCGAGCAAAAGCAGTTCGAGATGGGTGGCCCCCTAGGAAGTCATTTTCGCTCAGAGCATTACAAATGGTAGCAGAGCTAACAATAGTTTAAAGTGTGTGAAACTATTAGGAATGGTATCAGAGTTAGCACCAGTCAAAAAGTGCGCGGAACTAAGCGTCATATAAAACTAAGTGTTACATGGAGCAAAGTGACACACCGCAAGAAGGTGATGGCAACCATCTCTTGAAGTTGTGAAAGCCACCTCTAAAATTATGGAGATCACTAGAATCCCACATTGCCTAGTGAAATGTTAATATGGCAAGGACGCTATATTCAAAATGAGGGGAGAATGAATAGTCATGAATAGTCTCATATGGGATATGCAGTGGAAAAGTCTCCAATGTATAATAGTTCCCCTCATAAACTCAAGAAAAAAATCGTAGCTAGAATTTTTTAAAGAGGAACCACAGAACAGTTAAGGATGCTCGGCTGAGAATCTATGAATAGGTGATGCTCTGGAAAGTTTTTGCTCAGAGCATTACAAATGGTATCACAACTAAAACCAATCAGAACTGTGCAGAACTGTCATGTGCACCTTAATTGCAACACAGAGCAAAGTGCCACACTACACAAGAATGTGGAGAGGCCGCCTCTTGAATCAATGGAGTCACCTCTAGAATCATGGGGCCACCACTAAATTCCCATATTGCCTAATGAAATGTTATTATGGTGAAGATGTCATAGCCGAAACGAGAGTGTATGCCTATATCGAATGAATAGTCCCACATGAGATATGCACCCGAAAAGTCTCCAGTATAGTTCACATGAATTCAAGTTGTACTTAGCAATTTCTTGGGAGGAGCCATGGAAAATTCTATAGTTAGACGTGCTCGAGCGAGAGGAGTTCCATTTGGGTGACCCTATGGTAAGTACTCGCTGACAAAAACCTTACAAAGTTAGAATTGTTAAATTTTACCTATGTGCTAACTTTTTGACATATACAGCAAAAGTAAACTTAAGAGAATTTAGTCAGTTATGTGTATCATTCTGCATGCTACTTTTCATAACATATGTAAGCATATGTGTGTGTGTATTTGAGAATTACAAATTTGTATGCATACCCACTGAAATATGCATTTGTAGGTTGGAATATATTCATATCCCTCTAAATGTACATTGACAAATATAAAAAGCTAAAGATTATATGCATTGTTTGTATCCAGGAAGCCAAAGCTTTATCCCAAATCATATATGTCTCATGCCCCTTATTAGACATAACAAATAACTAATTAACTGGTAGAGTTATTTATTATAGAGTCGTAATAGAAATTTGGAACCCTATAGTCCTATTAGCATTAGCAGCATTATGAATTATAGTTTAAGTAGGATTTAGGTTTGTACAAGTCAATATAAGGATAAGACTATGAAATTGTATTTTGTAATTTTTTTGATAATCAATATTTACATAGTTCTTTGTAGTTTAACATGGTAGTAGAGCCACAAGGTTTCTTATTCAAATCTCCACCACCACGTGAGACACCCACTCATGTTTCTTGTTCTTTCTTCTTTCATTCCTTCTTTCTTCTTCCTTTATTTTCTTTCTTTCTTCCCCAAGCCCTCTTTCCCACCCAAAAAAAAGTTATTGTTCATATTCATCACGGGTATTGTTCATTACTCTTCATCGGAGATTATTGTTCATCGGCATTCTTCATTGCGGGTTACCTTTCATCACGTACTATTCATCAATATTGTTCTGCATTGTTCATTAGATTTTCCTTTAATTCATTTGTCTCGATTCTTCTCTGATAATTCTTCATTTACAATTTTCCATCATCGGCAATTGAGCAAGAAGATTCAGATTCAGAGCTTTATATTTAATTCAACTTCAGATTTTCAAATTCAAATTCAAATCTATTTAAATTGAACAGCTGAGACTGTTTTTAATCAAAAATCAGCCAATCAGTGGTCGATTTTGGTAATCCACTGGTATATCCCAAGGTTTTTTGTGTAGGAAGCGTTGGTGAGTTTTGTTTGGACTAGTAACGTCTGGATTGATCATTTTTGTATAGGTAGCAGTAATCATTCAAGGTTACCGGAGTATATCATGACTTCTTCAACTTTAGTTTGTAGTTCCCGGTTACTGGACTTATGTTTGTAAAACCCCAAGAGAGGATCAGGATTCCAAGAGAGGAGAAGTCCCAAGGGAGGACCATTTGGAGTTTGTTTGTCTCAAAGAAGGATTGTTTAAGTTGCTTTTAGATCCCAAGGAAGGACCATTTGAGTTTGTTCGAGAATTCGAGGGAGGATCGTTTTTGTTATTTGGTTTTGGGTCACACCCTTGGTTTGGATTGGTTTTCTTAATTCCAACATCAACATCATTAAATCAAGATTTGCATCAACATTTAACAGTTCAACATTAGCAGTTTAGCATCGACATTAGTAAATTAATAGCTTCAACATTTTTTTCAATTTTTATTAGGCAAACTTCCTATGTCATTCCATCATGTGTCTAAGAGGGGGGAGTCAGATATAATAAATAAATAATTAATTATTATTATTTAGTGATAGAGTCTTAATAATTTAGAGTGTATAGAGTCCTAATAGAATCACAAGTTATAATTTGAGCAGCATTTGATTTTGCATTGGTCTATAAGGATAAGAAGAGGATTTCTCATGACTATATAATTGTACTTTTGTAATTCTTTTGATAATCAAAAGGATGTGTTCTTTGTGGTTTAACATGCCTAAAATTCTAGCTCTAACAATCTAAATGTGGCACATTGTGATATGATACACCATGGAATAGTTATTTCGAATCAAATGCTCATGATGTAAGAGATTGTTAGAGTCAATTGAAGAGACAAGATTTCGGTCAAATTAAGAAATGGTAGCAAAAGAAAGATCAAGAAATATATGTTGAAAAATGAAGTTGATTATTTTTTTAGGATTCAACAAAAATAACGTGCGGAACAAACCCCAACAAAAAAAAAAAAAAAAAAAACACACACACACACACACACACACACACACACAAGGATTCAGACTTACTAGATCGTCCTAGATCCACTTTGCCAACTCATCTGAATACAAGACAGCAGTTCAATAGGATAATGAATAGGCTACTAAGGTAACAGTCTTATAAGTATAATATCAAATAGAAATTGTCCTTGCACTCTTGCCTCTATTATTATTCTCCTCTTCCTCACATTAATCCAGAGCCTTCTTTTACTCCCAGTGATCTCTTATGTGTAAGGTATCATTGTCACATGTATCTCTCCCCATCAAGTGTTGTGTGCATAACCCAGGATACCATACTTATTATGATACCAATAGTTGGGAGATATAGAGATCCCCACCAACGACCTCAAGCATGTCATGAGATCGATTACCTCGAGCACACAAGATGAATATTAAAATATATAAGAACACACAATTTAACGTAGTTTGGCCGAAGCTTTGCCTATGTCCACGAGGAGAGAACTTGAGAAAGCTTTATTAATAAAAATGATACAAAGAGATCTAAACTTCCTCTTGATCCCACAAGAATATTCGCCTTCCCCTTGAATCTATGCCTAGATTACAAGAGTATACCTTCTCTCTATGCACCTTCACCTTGCTCCTCTCTCTTGGCTTTTTTGGGCCTTCTTGACTTTTTAGAGCCTTACATTGTTGTTCACCACAACTTTATTCTCCTATTCTGCTCCACCTAAATCCTAGGTTACAACCTTTATTTAAAAGATTTTACAATACAATTCCTATTTGGACTATGAGATGATCTTGGACATTGGATGCTTGAAGAATCTTGATCAATCCTATTAGGAGTTGATCTCCTTAATCTAGAAGAATTCTAAACCCTTTAATCTTTAGAAACAAACCCTTTATTGAATAGAAACTGAGTCGTATTCATACTCCACCAGAAAAGAAAATTGGCGCCTGTAAAGGAAACTGGTTGTGCTTCAGAAAACACCTTGTATAGTCGACTAGTCCTGAAGGCTAGTCGATTAATCCCTCCAATTAGTCAACTAATAGGTTTATTAGTCGACTACTATAAGCTACTTCCTCTTTGTATCTGCTCATTAGTCGACTTATCCCTCTGATTAGTCGACTAGTGGTCATGTTGGTCGACTAACATACCTTGATCTACTTCTTTTCTTCTACTTCAAGTCATCATCTTATCCAAATAGATTGGATCTTCTTGGACCATCATCTCCTCTTAAAAATAAGGCAAAATCCTAACAATCTCCACCTTGACTTACTTTTCAAGCCTTTAGTAAAACAACTTGAGATTCTAGATTAATGCCTTGGTTTTTTTCCTTAGCTGTAACTGTACCATTAAGTTTTTACTCTTGCCCCTCTCTCCGGGGACTGTGGTTGTTTACCACCATGCCTTAGGCCATCTCAGGCCTTATCTGAAATACACTCTTTCTTTAGTCATCCTGCACACTTAGACCCGTTGCAATTTTTCTTGAAGCTCCCCCTCTGAAGTGAGCTCCCTTCAAGCTTTTCATTGAAACTCCACCTTGACTTGGTTTCTTTCCTTTAGCTTGCATTGCATCACAGTTGCCACCAAATTCCGCTTTGTGACGCCTTCCTAGCCATAGGGGTTCCGCCGGTCTTGAGGCAATCTGCCGCTAATTCTGTCATGATCTTACCAACTTTATACGAACATTATCAAGGGCCTATCGTGCTATGGTCTTCCACCGATCACTTGGTGATGGTCCACCTTCCATCGATGTTTTAATCTTGAGACTTACCGTCTTCACATAACTGCCATGGTCTCATCGGGCCTTCCTGCCACACACTGCATTGGTCTTCTTTCCATCAATCAGGGCTACCATCCACTATTGTATTGATGTTTGCCATATCTATTGCCCTGCTATTGATGATCTTCAAATCTGATAGATCCACCAATACCTGCAATATTCTCATCGTGTCATGACTAGTCCGTTGTAACTTTGACCATGATCTCCGTCGATTCCTTTAACCAATCTGTACATAACCTGCATCAGACATTGAAATCTCCTCGATTTGCACCCACCATTGCATCCAGAACGTTGAAAAACATGGGGTTCGACACCTTGATCGTCTGAATCTGACTACGATTGCATGATCTACCTTCCGATCAATCTCATCCATTGATCGTCTTCATCACCCTCCTCTATTTTTCTTTTAACCTGCTACCGCAGCAAGCCTCAATGGGATGCCTTGTGTGATGCCTCCGTGAGCTCGTAGAGCTCGTCTTGCCGGAGGTGATCTGATCATCACCTCCACGTCTACCATGTTCAGATCTAAGCATCATTGAGCCTTGACGATCCACCTTGATTAATATACCCAAAAGTCATTAATCTTTACCTTAGAACAAATCTAAACTTTCTTGTTATCTTTTTCATCATGATACCTTCGCCGAACTCCATCGACTTGACATCTTCTTCATCTAAAGCACTTGAGTCTTGAACAAACACCATCAGCTCTGATACCAATTAGTGTGTGCATAATCCAAGATACCATACCTACTATGATACCAATAGTTGGGAGATACGGAGATCCCCACCGATGATCTCAAGCACGCTATGAGATCGATTACCTCGAGCACACAAGATGAATATTAGAAGATATAAGAACACACAATTTAATGTGGTCCGACCCAAACTTGGCCTACGTCCACGAGGAGAGAACTTAAGAGAGATTTATTAATAAATTTGATACAAAGAGATCTAACCTTCCTCTTGAACCCACAAGAATATTTGCTTTCCCCTTGAATTTCGCCTAGATTACAAGAGTATACCTTTTCTCTATGCACCTTCACTTTGCTCCTCTCTTTCTTGGCTTTTTAGGGACTTACATTGTTTTTCGCCACAACTTTATTCTCCTATTCTGCTCTACCTAAAACCTAGGTTATAACTTTTATCTATTAGATTTTACAATACAACTCCTATTTGGACTATAAGATGATCTTAACCATTGGATACTTGAAGAATCTTGATCAATCCTATTAGGAGTTGATCTCCTTGATTTATAAGAATTCTAAACCCTTTAATCTTTAGAAACAAATCTTTAATAAAAACTGAGTCCTATTCGTACTCCACCAAAAAAGGGAACTGGCGCCTGAAAAAGAAATTGGTTATGCTTCAGAAAATGCCATGTATAGTCCACTAGTCCTGAAGGCTAGTCGACTTGTCCCTCCAAGTAGTCAACTAATAGGTTTATTGGTCGACTAATGCAAACTGCTTCCTTTCTGTATCTGCCCATTAGTCGACTTATCCCCCTGATTAGTTGACTAGTGGTCTTGTTAGTCGATTATACAGTCGACTAACATACCTTGATTTGCTCTTCTTCTTCGAGTCATCATCTTTTTCAAATAGATTGGATCTTCTTGGACCATCATCTCCTCTTGAAAACAAGGCAAGTCCTAACATCAAGGACTTTGAGTTAGACCCAACTTTATTTCTTAGGTCATTTATTGCGCGCTTACCTCTATTGTTATTCGCCTCTGACTCACATTGCTCAAGTGCCTTCTTCTACTCCCCGTGATCCCTTATGTATTATTCATTTTGATATTACGTGTCAGTGTTTTAAATGTCGGATATCAGGGAAATGTCGGATGTCGTAATCGGATGTCGGATTTCAGATTTCGGAAATATTTCGGAGCCGTCTAATAAATTTCGGACGTCATGACGGATAACAAATATATGTCCTAGATCTCTTAAATAATGTAATTTTAAATTTTTATTAAGATAATACATACACAACTTATGCAAAACTACATAAATTTGTTTAGGATATGTATACTTACCTTAACATTTTACATACTCACTAACCCATTGTAGAAATTTCTCAATTGCTTCAACTTTCAAGATCAACCAATATAGGGTTTTTCCCGAAATGTCAACCGACATATTCCCGAAATGTCGGCCGACATATCGGATTTTTCCCGAAATGTCGGCCAACATTTTCCAAATGCTATTTCAAATGAGGATGGGGATGTCGTGGCGGTGAGGGCTTGAAAACGAAATGTCGGCCGACATTCCGAAAACATCAGCCAACATTTAAAACACTATTACGTGTAAGGTGCCATTGTTATATCTTATCTCTCCACCATCAAGGACTTTGAATTATCCCCAAATCTATTTCTTAGGTCATCTCATTGATAAAGTATGAAAGGTAATTAAAGGCATTACTTAAGGTCCTAGTTTACCTATATGCCTTATTGTCTTACTCCTATTAACACCTTATCTATCTATATTTAAAACTGAATTAATGGTAATATGACCAGTTTAGAAGAAAACTTCTTTTAGGGCGTGTTTGGTTGCAAGGAAGTGGGCGGAAGTAAGGAAATGGGGAAGTATAATTGCTCACTTCCCTATCTATCCAAACACCGGAAAAGAAAAATAAGAAAACCCCATTTCCTTTTTACTTCTCTCTTTTACACAACCATTTCCTCACTTTCAGAGTGCTATAGTTAATTTTATGGTCATGTAAATCTCATTTGTAATAAGTTGTAGCATAAAACAGTTAATTTTTTGGTCATGTAAATCTCACTTGCGTTCTAATTACAGTCCATTTTTTATTTTTCTTAATTAATTTTTATTTTAATATTATTTTGTGGTCAACTTGTCCACTTCCACTTCCACATTACCATCCAAACACTGGAAAAGACATAACATTTTTCAAACCACACTTCCCAACAGCATTCACCGAAAAACTTACTAACCAATTCCCAAGTTCCAAAGGGAACTATTACCACTTCCTCACTTCCTTACTTCCTCACTTCCACCCTTAACCAAACAGGCCCTTAATGAACATGAGCAATGAAGGCCAAGAAGATAAATTATGAAAAGAAATGAAAAGAAAAGGTTAAACTGCATAAATTCCTTCCACAGAACTGATAGTAGAGGGGCACACAATGCTAGAGAATGTGGAATGTGCCTTATGCATTTATGTATGCAGTTGTGTTTTTCTAATAAATAAAATCATAAAAAGCAAAAAAAATCTAGAACTCAAGAAGAAACACTGAAAATTAAGAAAAAAATATTTTTAAAATATAGAAAGTTAAAATGCCCATGTAATGCATGATAACGACAAACATTTATCAATGTCTACAACTATGATTAATGAAAGATGAAAATCTGAATTAACAAAATAAAGATCAAACATATACCAAATTAATAACAAATTAACAACTTACAATTAAGAGAACAAATATATGGAACAAATGTGAACATGAGAAATAACTTTAGAAAGTGTACTTTAATATGTCTTACAAGCGTCTCAATAAGTTAAGTGTGATAACCATACCAAATGTAACAGTCAATGATTATAGTAATCCACAAAAATGACACCCGAACTGAATAACAATTAATAATTAGTTGATAACCAAATGGCACAAATGATGATTAATAATAAGTTATGCCAGTCAGTTTCAGATCTCAAGAACCATCACAAATCCGCCCATATAATACACATGCATGACCTATGCTAGCACATATATGTTTTATGTGACTATATATGCTCTTGTACACATAACTTGCTGCATATGACCATTTTTATGCGACGGCGTATTATGTCGCTTACAAGTTACAATACTTCAAGCACATAATCATGAATTGAGAAAAAGATAATCAAGCCTCTAGCTAGCTCCCCCATCCAGGAGTCCTGAACATCTGCAAAGCTACAATTTGTTTACATAAAGGTTTTAAATCAGTGTATGAAATGATTCAAACAGTACAAACTTCGATCCCGCTAAGAAATCTCTATCAAAACCAAAAGTAAAATTTATTTGGGCCCTCTAGAATGGGAAATGATTCGAACCCCTTCTTTCTAATTCCACCCATGATTTCTTCACTACCCATCGACCCCAAACGCAGAATTTCATGAAAAGACCAAAATTTCACAGAAACACAACACCATTCAACGAAATTAATTAGGGCAAAGAAAGCCCAGATGGAAAATTCGGATTTTGAGTGAGAAAACTATGAGAAAATTCAGCTTAATACCTGAATCGATTCCAACTCAAACACCCAGGAAGCAAGTCGACATTTTTCCTCAAGCTATGAGAGAGAGCCGGGGGGGTGCAATCTCAGATTGGGAGATCTTCTCCTCTACGGATAAACTTTTACTGTTTATATATAATATCGTTTTTTTTTCTTTTCTGGTAATTTTTGGCATGTGATTTTTGTGAAGGTAATATTTTCTATTTTTTTTGTCCAATTGACCACCGGTCTGCTTGGGAAACGCGAGCGTGTGGTCCACTAGTAAAATGCTGCTCTCAAGCACGTGTGAACAAATACAGGTGGTGAAACCTGTTGGAGTTCGAGAGAGAGAGAGAGAGAGAGAGACGTGCCTGCGTGGGAGAGAGTAGCGGACTCGATCGATGGATCGAGTTTGCGTGTGTGTGTGTGTGTGTGTGTGAGAGAGAGAGAGAGAGAGAGAGAGAGAGAGAGAGAGGGTAGCCCGTTCCCATGGTCGTTGCCCTACCTTATCGTGGGACCTCCCATGTCGCAACCCTACACTTCCACACTGAGTGGACCTGACCTTGGTTTCAGAACTGATGGTTCCAATTCCTCCATATGATGAATCGGAACTCGATCGGGGACCGGCTGATTCCGGTTCCAGTTTTCTTAACCGGCTGGTTCTGGTTTCTTAAACCGGCTGGTTCCAAATTTTTTCAGGCCGACTCAAAGGCCAAAGAGCCAAAAAAAGAAAATCCAAGCTGGCACAAAGGCCGAAGGGCAAAAAATAATAATAAAAAAAAACCTGACCGGCCCAAAGGCCGAAGAGCCAAAAAAAAGTTCAAAACCTGAGTCGCAAGTTCTTAAATAACGAAACAGGAACTGAACCGGCTAGGGCCCGGTTCCGAATCGGTTTAGAACCAGGGAACCAGCTGGCCCGCCCCGGTTCCGATTTCGGGACTACGGTTACACCGGTTTGAACCGGAGCCGTGGTCAGGTAATCACTGAGTGAGCCAATGGTGTGTCATATTTCTTTAAACTATAAAATCCTGCTTGATGTAAAATATATTGAAAGTTTGTTCATATATCTTTTGGCTTATTTTCAAAATACCTCATTTAACTTTTTGGGTTTTCTCATAATACCTCTTAAAATCAAAAAATCTCAAAATATCCCCTAAACTATCCCAAAAAAACCCTTTGCCATCAGCTGGCCGTTTGAAAAGTGGCATGTGTTTGTCACATGATTTTTTATGATGATTTTATCCTTACCTAGCCCGTGTCTTGCACGGGTTATAATATTTTAATATCTTAAGAGAACCAGGAGAGAGAAAGAGACGGGGGAGAGATAAAGATCAGTGGGGGGAGAGAGATAGCGGGGGAGGGGCAGGGGAGAGGGAGCCAGGGACAGAGGGCTGAGCCCATCACCTTCTCCTCTCTCCTCAAGGCCTGCGAACGCGTCCGGGCCGAGTCCAAGTGTCGGGAGGCCCACGGCTCCATCGTCCAAACTGGGTTCGCCTCCCAGCCATCGTCTGCACGAATTCCTCTCACTATTTTCAGGTAACTCCCTCTCTAAAATGCAAGGAAACTCTACCACCTCTTCCCTTTGTCAACAAATTCCGAATCCGTTCAAAAACCCCAAACTCAAATCACACATAAGTCTCCCCTTCACCAATCTCTCCTCAAATCACCCATTTGCAACTTCAATGGAAGCTCTCTGCTTACTTGGTCACGTAGCTTTTCTGGGTCCAAAGCTAAAAGAGTAGAAAGAAAGGAAGAAAGAAAGAAAGAAATAAGAAAGAAACAACATTATTGTTTATTAGTGAGGGAAAAAATGGAGAGCTATCTGATGAGAATTTTGGTGAGGGAAATTTTTGTTTATTTGTGGCGTCATCAAGAACCCGAAGCGGAGGTGATCATGGGGAAGATAGCGAAGGAAACAAGGGGCGAGAGAGCAGGGCATGGGGAGAGAGAGCGAGGGGAGGGAGAGAGATCCGAGGGGAGCGAGAGAGCTGGGGAGAGAGCGGGGGAGGGGCAAGGGAGAGAGTGTGCAGGGGGAGATAGAAGGAGACCGGGGGAGAGAGAGAGCAGGAGATGGGGAGGATTAATTGTTTAATTATGATTAACTAATATCATCTTAATTGTTTGAGGGGCAGGGGTAAAAGGGTCATTTTGTATGCCCGTTAACGGCGGTACAAGGGATAACTGGGGGGGGGGGGGGGGGGGGGGGGGCGGATATCCACCCCCAAGAATGAGGAAGGCACCCCATGGATTAGGGCATTCCCAAATTTGATTAAAGCACTGATCTACATTTCCTATTGCATCCTTTAATCCCACACAACCATATTATTTTTCAAATACCCAAAATACCCTTCCATCCTTCCTGCATCTCTCTCTCTCTCTCTCATCCTACCGTCGCCGATCGAGCCCTCTCCCCTGCCGACCGTCGATCGAGCCCCGCCTCCCGCCCCCTACCTGTTTGAGCAATTTTTTACCTAATTCATAAAATTCAATTATGAATATTTTTTTGTGAAATTGTTTGATCTGTTGGGTTCTTGTTTGAATGTATGATTATTAGCATTGTAATTGTATCAATAACTCAATGATGTTTACATTGCATTAAAATGAAAAAAAAATTGGAATTTTGGATGATGGGTTCGATATCTGTTCGGTCTTTACTGGTCGAGCACACTGTAAACTGTTCAGTAAGAGATGACTGAACATATATGCTTTGTTCAGTCATCTCTTGCAAAACATGACAAGTATGTTCAGCCGAGATCGACCGAACGTATCTGTCATGTTCGAAAGATTACGGCCGAATGTTACTAAACATGTTCGACTTTATTTGGCATGTTCAGTAACACTGGGCTATTGGGTGAAAACTTAATTTCTTATAAATTAAATAATTGTCCCTAAATTTTATATGTCAAAGGTATGGATAGTGTAGGCTCTTCGGATAGACGACGTCCTACGGCTTCGGAAAGACGTCGTAGACGGGGGGGGGGGGGGAGTCTTCTATCATTCCCGTAATAAAGGAGGCTTTCCAAAGAGATGAGGATGAAGAAGAGGATGAGTCAGAAGAGTTGAACGCGCCATTTCCTGATGGTCCAATTGACATTTTACTGTTGCGGAGCTTTAAAACTCATGTTGCAGCAGATATTTGGAATGGCAATGTAAGATTTTATTTTTAACAGTTTTTGTGTTGGATATATGTCAAAATTCTATTGATATTATTGTAATGATAACAAATTTTCAGGAGAGAGATCCACTCAAATGCATTACACATGCAGCAAAATTGAGCGATTGGGCATGGGACAATAACACACCAAATCACCTCTTTGATGACTACATTAAGCAATCCAGATTGTATGACTTGAGAAGCATATCCTACCACTGGGCAAATCAAATTTTCATATCTGCATTTGTAGAACAGTGGCAACCTGAAACGAATACTTTTCATATTCCGTTCGGTGAAATAACAATCACATCGGATGATGTTCCCGCACTTGTGGGCATACCAGTGCTGGTTCGTTCTGTGAGCAGACTTCAGAGATTGACCGAATGTAAAAAGAAGGTTAATTAATTTACTTGGCGTGCCCCCGAGAGATGCACAGGATGAGCTGCGCTAGTCCACGGAACCTCAGTAAGATTGGAATGGCTGCATTCCCAGTTCTCTCATATCACCGACGCAGACTCAGGGAGACATATTTAGTGCGCTGCTAGAGCCCATCTACTATACTTAGTGGGTTGCATTTTATTCAGTGATAAGAGTGGAACGAGAGTTTCTATCGAATATCTGCAATTATTCGAGGAACTCGGTCAGGTTTCATCGTATGCATGGAGAGCTGCTGCATTATCATACATATATCTGTAGTTAGGATCTGCTTCGAGAGGTGGAGTTAAGCAGATTGATGGATATATGCCACTTATAGAGTTATTATTAAAAACATCATACAGATATATGAATATACTTATTGTATTTTTTTTGGTTGAAAACATGCTTGGATATATGAGCACTTTCCCAGTTTGTGTCCCCCTCGTAACATTAACTGTAACAATGATCTCCTGCAGACGTGCATTTAGGTATGGCGTGGATCAGCGAGCACTTCAGTTGAAAACCTACAAGTTATACATGAATCACTTGATTGCTTGCGGGCAGATGAGGTAAATTATTTTCACACATAAAGACAAATCTTAATCTTCAATGTTATATTAACGATGCTTGTTTTCATTTCTAGGTGATATAGAACCCATATTAAGATTGCAGAGATCATCATCCACTAAGTCCTATTTTAGTGGATGTCTCAAGTGCATAGACGTCGTCAAACCATACCATTCAGAAAGAGTGCTTAGACAATTTGATAGGGTTCAGTTTATTCCACCTTCGCCACTTAGACCGAAAAATATTAGAAGAGGGTATACGTCAAATAAATATCAGGTCACCTACACATGGAGCGATAGATTCTGGGAGAGTTGGCATTCACACGTACTATCGTGAGAGGAAAAGAGCGTGTCGATAAGATACCAATGAGACACTGTGGAAGGATATATGAATTGGTATCGACGGATATCTCATCCAATTATGCAAAATCCTTCTAATAGGTCCTTGGCTCCTGGTTACACATGTGGGGAGGACACTGATGCCATTGTGCATGCTTAGGTAACATACTGTGTATTTTTTTAAACCTCGCATATTATTTTCTTAACATACTGTATATTTAGTGCCACCAATATCTCGTGCTAAGCCCATTACCGAACCCATAATTCAAAGGGACCAACTGGACCACACACTGTACTGGATCTATACCAGACGTTGTGTAGAACAGTAGATGCACTGGATGGCATTGAGGCTGGCGCGGCTGAGGTAACTTCAGGTGAGCAGAGCTACCAAAGACGTGAACATAGGAGTAAAAGGAGAAATGAATATATATTTGTACTAGACATGTTTGAAATTGTACTAAACATGTTTTAATTCGTATATTAAACATATTTATAGTAAACATGATTTCTTTCACTATATTTGTTCATTTTTTGTACTTATTTAATTTTGCTTGTTTGTTTGAATTTTGCAATTCTTGTCCTTCTCTGTTCAGCAAAGAATTGGTAAAAAGTATATGCACTAAATCAATACTTACCAGGTGAGCCCAAAGGATATCTTTAACAGTTTCTGTATCGAAATGATTTCTATGGACCTCAATATATACTTGTTCGGCAAGATTCTTTAATAATTGCTGCATTTGCGACCTTTCAGCATATTCTACAATTTTATGCTTCTTTCTTGCATTGTAAATTGTCCTCAATGTGCTCACATTGAGATCGTTTCTTTGTTTCAATGTATACAAAATATCTCTTGCCCAAAATCTTCGACATATCTACAACCAATTTCTCCTCTTCTTCTGACAATATACCGGCAAAATAATGTCATTTAAAATTTTCTGCCGCCAAATGGTTATGAAAATCACACGCAATTAAAACACACATCCTTCATTATGAGACAACTCCTTGCCCTTCAGTAGGAATGGGTAACCATATTTTTTTTTACCACCGGTAGTTTTTTTTTAAATCGCTACTTTCTATTTATGTATATTCCCTCTCTATCACAACTTAAAAGTACCATTCCATTTTCTTTTCTTCCGTGTCTTTTGATATCAGATTTCTTAATAACAATAACAAATCCTTGTATTTTATCAACTTCTCGAGCCCACGTTATCAATGCCTCTCGACTTTGAAATATCTCATAAGTGGTGAAGTCTGCACTGTAGTCAATCATAAGCTCTATCCAATATTGCTAATTGGACTTCACTTGCAAATAGTCCATTCAAAAAGACACAGGGTCAAATCTACATGAAAGCATCTAAGTGTCGAATGAACTCACAGTTCGACCGTGAATTAATGAACAAATACATAATTGTTCGGATGATAATTGCCGAACAGTTACATATTTGTTCGGTAGTAGGTGGTCGAACATTTATTTAATGTTCGGTGATACTTCGTCGAACATTAAATATTTATTCGACCACTTTTGACGGACATGTTGTGTTTGTTCGGCTTACCTTGACTGAATAAACATATAAACGTTCGGTCACGAACACTGAACATGACGTGAACCCACCCAGCTAAAAGACTTAAAAATTATGATTTAAACGAAAAAAATCTTACCTTTTTGCTGTTGAGATAATCTAGAGTGATTAGTTGTTATCCATGAGAGAATGTGGGTGGTTTTTTTTTTTTTAAGTTTGGGCGATTCAAGATTGCTAGGGTTTATGAAATAGTGGAAGAATAAAATGGGTTGAGAGGAAGAAGAAGAAGAGGTTGGGGTGCCTTCATCACAAGATGGGGCCCTTCATCATTTAGCTGATTTTTTTAGTAATTATAAACTCATTAAATGGCAAATAAGTCTATTCATATAAGGGTATACAAGTAAAACCACTTAAGTTAAATTTTTTTTTTTTGGGGGTTGGGTTGCGGGGGCGCGACTTTCTCATTTATATTTGGGGATTTCTTGAGTTTAGAGGGTATTCTGAGAAAACCCAGAAAATTAAATGGGATATTTTGAAAATAAGCCTATATCTTTCTCCAAATTGTTTACTGACTTCATCTTTGAACTGTGGCCTTTGTTCTTGTCTGCAATTTTCCTCGTATGATATTTGCTTAATGATTTTTATGAATGCATTTGGTATTCGTCTCTTTTCACATTGATTTCTATTCCTTGAAAGGAGGATTCTCTTTAGTTTCTCAATTACTTCATCTTCTGTTTATAGGCATCAACCATTAAATATCGGCTAATTTGTTATCTAATAAATAGTTTACATAAACCACAATAAGATCAACATGAATCACTGTTACTTTCTTAAGCTACATAGGAATGTTGATTGTGAAGAACTAAGAAACAAATTTTGGAATGTAGAAGGGCATGCATTTTGAATGATACTATAATGTTTGGTTTCAGATTTTTAAGCCAGGATTGTCTAAGGAAATTATAAAACCAAGTTGTTCTTGTGTTAATTACTTCTCCATTAAATTTATAAAAGAATTGTAGTTGGTAAAACGAGAAAAAGAAACTAGCCAAATTAACTATAGAACTAACTTTCAGTTTGATCTGAAGTTTTGCAAATATCATAGTAGTTCCTTCTGCTCTCCCTCCCTTTTTCCTACTACTAGTGAGAGAGCTTTTAAAGTTTCCTTCAATGCGCGTTCAATAAACTTTTTATGGCCTTCTGTTTCATACAACATCTTTCTCAACTACTGTTGGGCCTGTCGCAGAAGCTGGATTTTATGGCCATCCTTTGGTCTCTATTGCTCCACTGTCTATCGCCACCCACAAGTTCATCTTGAAGAAAACCTTGATATCGGACTTATTTATTTCATTTAAACGATTCAAAAACTTTGTATTGATCATTTTACTGGCAGACCAGTGCACTCTTTTCTAGATTCAGCAAGATAGTATACAAATGTATTGAAATTTTGGTTTGTGTTGTATCTTGACATATTTATATGTTTGTTGAAATTTCGGCAGGCTGTTACACTTCACTTCCAGAGTTACATGAACGAGATAAAGATCGTTCTGGCAGTGGATGATGTCACAGTTCCTGACCGCCACCAACTTCTTGATGACCTAGCCGAGTCTCTCAACTCATTAAAGATGCAGTTGTAATGAAATCATCTGGAGGTGAAGACCCAAGCATTGCTTGGTATACTTCAGATACAAACGCGCACAAATTAGAAATGAGAGTAAAGGAAATAAATATATTGCCAGTGTTGTAAATTACACTTCAATAAATTTATAGAGCATGTAATATTATTTTTACAAGAACAATTGGATGGGAAAACAGATACAATTTATAAAATTGAAGACAGGAATTTATTGTATATGATATTTGCTCTGCATATCAAAATAGAGAAAGTTCAATAAAAGACTTGATGAGGTTTATATATCTAAAGAGATTCCCAAAGAACAGAAGTGAAGTTGTTGTGCTCTGTATCTTGTGAAGGAATTGTAAAAAGTATTTTCTTCAATAACGAACTCATCTTTTTGTGGGTTTTCTTTGGTCAAGTTAGAAACTTTACTGGGTATCCCTATTCAGAATGAAACTCTATTGGGTGCTCTCAAGACTGGATGCGTTTTCCTATTAATATAAACTTGTCTCATGATATTTGTTTTGATCAGACTGGGTTCGAACACTATTGGCACACTGATATTGTTCAGATTCATTCATTGTCAACCAATGTTGCACGAACACAACCATATCAACATAAATCCGACACGTAGACACACGACAAATTCTTAAAAATACACACGACACATGTTTTAATCTGTGTGTCAGATACGGGTGCGACATGACATGACTTCATGACAGAAGTGTGGCTGCTATACTGTTGTCAACAAATCTCTACTATTATAATGCAAATATTTGGTGGAGAAGTTCTCTGCACAGAGGAAGAGCTACTTCAAGTGTGTGGTCTTTGATTACATGGCGGCTAAATGTGATCTGGGGGGTTTTGTATGTTTTAATTGCAAGAGCCTGGTCACAAGCTTAAGGATTGTAAGGCTCTGATGAGGCCTTAAGAGGTTGAAGTAGAGATCCCAGAGTCTGAGATCTTGCATGATCAGACTCGTTAACTTCAGGATTTTGTTGTCTTCACTTCGGTGCATGGGGTGCCTTTGATTGAAGATCTGAGGCGAGCATTGTTGACTGACTCATTTCTCAGAGTTTCAATGGGAATGGAAGATTATTGGTGCGAGGAAGGAGAAGTTTCTAGTGCAATTTTCTAATTCTTTTAGAATTGGGTTGGCGGTGAAGAAAAGTCTGATTAAATTCCCTAATTTTGCTAGGTACTTCATGGCATGGTCAGAAGATCTAGATGCTATAAATAAGTTCAAGGAGGTCTTTGTGTGGGTTCGGTTGATTGGATTTCCTTTCCAATGCTAGTTCCCATCAGCTGTGGCAACGACGGTGTCTAAGTTTGGGGAATACATCTCGTCGAGTAGAATGTCAAGATCAAAGATAACACAGATGAAGCTAGTAGAGTTCTTGTTAAGATACCAGATGTGAGTGCTATTACTAGATCTTTACTTTGTTCCTAAAGCTTTCCTTTGGATCTTGTTCTTAGAAAATTTGTGGTGGAAGTTGAACCTATTGGAAAATATCTGCATGCTGATGAGTTAGCAAAAGAGAATCTGAAGCTCTTCAAGCAGGGTGAAGTGAGGGATCAAATGTCACTGCCTGCAATATTCTGGTGAATAATGCTACTAAGGTGAGGGAGGGTTGCAAGAGACTATTGATGCATGTCCTATTTCCAGCTGCTGTCGTTACTAGAGAGGAGCTGGATGGTAATCTTGAAGAAGGACAAATCAGAGAAATTCCTCTGGAGGAGAAGGGAAAGAAGGTAATCTCAGGTGTTTGAATTTGAATTGTAAGGGGAAGGAAACGTTTCGGGAGCTGTTAAGGATAATATTCAATGCGAGATTGTTGCGGAGGGAAAAAATTGGTGATTGAGCATATCCTTGAATCGCTCCTCCTTCCTTGTTGTCAAATCCCAACAGTCTAAGGCTGGGACGGAGATCCTGCAACCCCCGATTCTAGTTATATGTATCATCGTACTCGTGCTTGATATAGTGTACAAAGTTAATTTAACCTTTCTGATAGTCAGATTGAACCGCTTTCAGCCCCAGATATTATTTTTTAATATTTTTATTTTTTCAAATTTTTTTAGAATTTCTCTGAATTAATTTGGAAAATCACCGAATTCGGTATCGACCGATATCGATAATTGACTATATGATTTTAATTCACAAATGAATTTGAATTTCAAGAATCTATTTTCAAATTATTCTTTAAAATTATATTTTTAACTTTAACATATTTTTGAGATTTCTTTCTGAATTATTCAAAAATCCGGCCAAACTAGTGTCGCCCGGTATCGCCGATCGAGCCCAGGATTTTTAATTTGCAAATCAGACTAAATTTTTACAATTAGATTTCATATTACTCCTCAGTATAATATTTCTTATTTTATAATTTTTTTAAGAACCATTCGGAACTAGTCAAATATTACCCGATTAAATAATATTAAATAAATACTTTTTCTTTCTTTTCTTCTATTTTTTTCTCCACTCTTCTTTCTTCCCCATTAAGCCAGCAGCACTGCCTTACCCTCCCACCGACTTTCCTCTACCTCCTTCCCATCTCTATTTCTCTGTCTCTCTCACTCTTTCTCCCAGCTCTCCCTTTCTCTAACACTCACTCTCTCTCTCTAATCTCTCTCTTTCCTTCTCTCTAATTTTCTCTCATCATCGTCTTCTCCCTCTCCCCAGTTGCAGGTTACCGACGCCAACCACTAGGGCCCCTCCTAACTCCAGCCAACACCACAACCACCACCACCACCACCATCTTTCTCTACTCTCTCCTCCTCCAATTTCCTTACCTCTTTCCTCAATTTAACCCTTCATCACCACCTTCATCACCTCCAATCACCACCACATCCACCACCTGATTCATCACCATCTTCACCTCTATCATCTCCCACCACCTACATCTCCACCAACACCCAACCCATTAATCTAAACCACCAAATTCTCCACCACCATCATCAATCAACACCATCACAACCATCATCTATACCACACCCCGTCTCCTCTCCATTTCTCTCCTCTGGCCACCATAGGCGGCCCACGGTCGACCGCCTCTCTCCTCGCTGGCCGCGCCACCCAGGCTGGTCGCTCCACCCCAAGCGGGGATTCTCTTCTTCCTTCCCTTCTTCTCTTCTTTCCTTTCTTTCTTTCTTTCTTCTTTATTTTCTTTCCTTGTTTCTTATCTCTCTCCCCTTCTCTCTCTTATTGGAGCCAGCCTACTAAACCCAATAACCCGCAATCCATTATCTAATAACCCCTTACCCAATAACTAAAAACCATACCCGTTAACTTATAAACCCAAAAGCCTAAACCCATTTACCCAATCACTTATCCAATTGGGTTTGGTTGTGGATCTGGATCCGAACCATTAGTAACCCAAACTCATTTTAAAACCAATGTCAGGTAATTTTCCATAAAACACCCTATCCATTTAAGAATAATTACAATCTAGATATTATAATTATATATTTAACCCAATTTTAATGATTTTAGTGTTCGGGCGATACCTGGATCATCCGGGGTCCGATATGAACGATTCCGAACTGTTGTGAGCATAGAAAGATGAGCTACATGATTGAGATTATAGAATTTGTAAATAAGAAGAATGAGTTGTAGAGTTCTTAGTCTCAATGCTATCCGCTGCAGCAAGGGCCAAAGCGGGTCGTGATCCTCAGGGAAGGATGCGATGCAAGCTTTTCGGCCGATTCCTCTGTATGCTTTGAATAAAACAAAGAAGGGATTAGATTTGAAGTGTATATGAATAAAGAAGTATGGTTTTACTGATCTACTACCACAACCCACCATGCAAGTCTTGGATGTTGAATTTCATCTTGAGATAAATGTGATTTACCCTAGATTATTAAGAGTGATTCAAGCAAGAAAATATGATACTAGAATCTAACTAAGTTGCATTATCAAAAACTAAACAATGTTTCATCCTAACATCTAAGTACAGCTTAAGAAAAGACTAATCTTAAATTTAGGCTGTCCTAATTCTTAAGTATGAAGGCATGAGGAGTTATTTAAATGTGCAACCTAGATTAAGAAATCTAATCATCAGTTTAATCTTCAAGAAAAACAATCTTTAGACCTAGGGTTTCTAAAAACTGGTCATCAATCGATTCAAATCCTAACTTGCCCTAGGGTTGCTTAAGAGATCAGCAAACCACACAAAGAATTAGTTATACATCATTTTTTTATAATTATTTTTTTAATTGTTTTTTATTTTCTTTTTTAATTAGAAGAAAAGAAGAAGAAACAAAACAAGAGATCACAGATGAAAACCGAAGCAATTAATCGCAGAGAAAAGAAATAAAAATTGACAAGAATTAAATATGCAAAAGAAAGTAACCTTTATTCGAAAGTATGTCTCCAAATACAAGCTCCTTCTTTTCCACAAAGCCTTTAAAACGAAATTACAACGTGCAGAAATTTAAGAAAAAGCTAAAGGAAAACCCTAATCTTCTCTGGATGCCTCCCTGTTGCATCTGCAGAGGTATTTATAGGTGCAGAAGGTGATAGAGTCCCGGATAAACTCCTCCACGAAATCTGTTCCCTGGACTCATCTTGTTTGCCGCGGAAACGCGGCTTGGGCCACGTTTCCGCGGCCATACAGTGGCAGATGGCCACGCGCTTTGGCGCGTGGCTTCTCCTGGTCCGTCCAACTGGGCTATGCTTCTGGAAGCTGGATCCTGCCTCTTCATTTTGGATTTTCGAGATAACTTAGAAATCAAGTTACCCTAAATTCAAATCCCTTCAAAAACGAATCTCATCCTTGCACTCTTATTTATCCTCATCCACCAAGCATTTAGGGTAGAATAAAATTCTATCCTTTCCCTCTTTGTAGTATTTGCAATTTTTACAATTTGTATTTGCACTTTTGACTTCTTGTAATTGCACTTTTGCACCTGGGCTTGGACTTGGGCTTGGATATGGGCTTTTGGGCTTCATTAAGCTTTAATTCTTTATTTAATTCAATACTCAAGGCCTGCACACATTAAATAACAAAATATTAGTAAATGTGCAGAATTATATGAATAAATATGAAAATGTGATGGTAAATATGATGATAAAAATGCACTTTTCACTACCAATCACACCCCCACACTTATCTTTTTGCTCGTCCTCGAGTAAAAATCAAAAAGAAAAAAGAAAAACTAAACTAGCTAACTCACTTTCGTAGGAATCACGATTGCACTTAGCACGTGCAACAAGCCGTTAAACCTCTAGGTTACCCTAGAGGACGAGTGTTGTCTCGTGAGGGTTTTCAGCGGATTACACCCACAAAATTCATAAAAAGGAAAATATTCGAAGTATATTTGAAGAGACTAAGTAGTCTATAAGTTTTAGGATTATCATTTTTATTCATTCTTAAACTTAGTCTTAATAAAGTGAATTGTTATTTATTTTAGGTAAGGATCAAATTGAATGTTTGTATAGTCTTTTCGTTACCAAAAATCATATGCATCCTTGTAACTTTGCTAGGAATTCCTTAACTTGGACTCTCATGCCTCTTTATTATTTTTATAACTTCATCTAATTTTCTTTCGTGTAAGTATCAAGGCTTCTTGAGACCTTCATACCTAACTAATTGACTATTAGATGTGTTAATAATTTTTTTTTTAGCATGTATAACTCATCTAATTTTCTTTCGTGTAAGCATCAGGGCGTCTTGAGGCCCTCATACCTAACTAATTGACTAATAGATGTGTTAATACATGTATAATATTTCTCAGTTTTCTTAAGCTTTTTAATCCACCCATGTAGCGAACTTAAAGTCGGTGGCTCCCAAACCGGTTGGTTTTTAGGCACCAGGTGATAAAACACCCCGCGGACTCAAATTCGAGTGAACTAGGCCACAAAACTAAGGGCTTTATTTTATTCAGAACCTCACCTTTAGGCGTGAACACTTATGCTTCTTGAGGCACATGTATCCAGCTTAATTAGTGATATATATTATTATTATTTTTTCAGGCACAATGGTCTTTGTTTTGGAATCCTATATATGCACTAGGAATGCACATTTCATTAAGGTAAAAATCAAGATTAATTATTTATTCAATTTCTCCTCCTATACCTAAAATTAAACAATTTATTTATTTTGACCAAGTTTTTCGAAATCCTAATCATGATTTTCCTAATTCTTAAAACTAGCTTAGGTTTCATTCAAAAAATAAGTCAAAATACTGTCCTTTTTATAAATTTTTTTTTAGAATAAATAAAGAGAAAAAGAAAAATATTTCTATTTTTTTTAAATTTTTTTTTATATATATTACATACCCTTCCCCCACACTTGTTTCATGCATTGTCCCTAATGTATGAATGAAATGCATGGATGCATGAACTGGCAGAAAGATATAGTTACCGATACAGTGAGTCAAAAAGACCCATGGCTGCATTTACTTCCGGTACTGACTCCAAAAAGATTTTAAGACGTTGACCATTTACCTTGAATGCATTGCCATTTTTGGGGTCGTAGATCTCTATGGCTCCGTGTGGAAACACAGTCTTAACAATGAAGGGCCCTGTCCATCTTGACTTCAATTTGCCGGGAAAGAGATGAAGTCTAGAGTTATAAAGTAAAACTTTTTGTCCTTGGACAAAAGTTTTTCTCGTGATGAACTTATCATGAAAAACCTTAACCCTATCCTTCGCAATCTTCGCATTGTCGTATGCTTCATTCCTTAATTCCTCTAGTTCAGAAATTTGCAATTTTCAAAGCTCACCGGCCTTATCTAGATCGAAATTTAGCTGCTTAATTGCCCATAAGGCCCGGTACTCTAGCTCAACAGGAAGGTGGCAAGCCTTTCCAAAGACTAGTCTGTAGGGAGACATTCCTAGAATCGTCTTAAAGGCAGTCCTATATGCCCATAGGGCATCCACCAGTTTGGTGGACCAGTCCTTCCTATTCTGATTCACAGTTTTCTCCAAGATGAGCTTGACTTGCCTATTGGAAACTTCTACCTGTCCGCTAGTTTGAGGATGGTAGGGCGTAGACAACTTGTGAGTTATGGCGTATTTTCGCATAAGAACTTCAAAAGTTCTATTGCAAAAATGTGTGCCATTGTCACTAATGATGGCTCGAGGGTTCCAAAGCGCGAGATAATATTTTCTTTCAAGAATTTGACAACAACTTTGTTGTCATTTGTCTTGCAAGGGATGGCTTCAACCCATTTTGACACGTAGTCTACGACCAACAAGATGTATTGGTGCCCAAACGAATTAGGAAAGGGTCCCATAAAATCAATGTCCCAGACATCGAAAAGTTCTACTTCTAGAATTGGATTTAGGGGCATCATATTTCGTTTGGAAATTCTTCCTATCATTTGACATCTTGTGCAAGTTTTGCAATACTCAAATGCGTCTTTGAACACAGTTGCCTAGTAAAAGCCACTTTGCAGGATCTTTTCGGCAGTTTTGCGGGGACCAAAGTGTCCACCGCAAGCGAACTCATGACAAAAAGCTAGAACGCTTCTAGTTTCCTCGTCGGGGACGCATCTCCTAATGATTTGGTCGCTACAATATTTGAAAAGATAAGGATCTTCTCACATGTAATACCGGACTTGAGACAAGAATCGGTATCTATCCTGTTTTGACCAATTAGGTGGTGTTTGGTTTGTTACTAAGTAATTTACTATGTCAGCAAACCATGACTCCTTAGAGATAGTTAGAAGTTGTTCATCGGGGAAATTGTCATTGATGGGCAGTTCGTCAGAAGGTGCGTTTGGCACACGAGAGAGATGGTTTGCTACGACATTTTCGACACCTTTTTTATCTCGAATTTCGAGATCGAAATCTTGAAGGAGAAGGATCCAACGAATGAGTCGTGCCTTTGCGTCTTTTTTAAGCATAAGGTATCGAAGTGCAGAATGGTCAGTGAAAATCGTGGTCTTAGTCCCAAGTAGGTATGGGCGAAATTTCTCCAAAGCGAACACTACTGCCAAGAATTCCTTCTCGGTTGTAGTATAGTTCATTTGGGCGTCATTGAGCGTCCTACTCGAATAGTAGATCACGTGCTGCTTGTTATCCTTTCGCTGTCCTAAGACAGCACCTATCGCAAAATCTGATGCATCGCACATGATCTCAAAAGGTTTGGACCAGTCCGGAGGTGAGATGATAGGAGCAGAGATAAGTTCCATTTTCAATTTTTCCCACGCACTATGGCACCTATCATCAAAGATGAAGGGCACGTCTTTAACTAGAAGGTTAGTAAGGGGTCTAGCAATTTTGCTAAAATTCTTAATGAACCTACGATAAAACCCAGCGTGTCTTAAGAAAGACCGAATGTCCTTCACGCATCGTGGAAGTAGAAGTTTGGCTATGATCTCCACCTTAGCCTTGTCTACCTTAATCCCTTCCCTAAATATCTCATGACCTAGGACAATCCCATGCTGCACCATGAAGTGACAATTTTCCCAATTGAGGGTCAAGTTCTTTTCGGTGCACCTATTCAGCACTAGCTCCAAGTGATGGAGACACTGGTCAAATGAATTCCCCATAGACGGAGAAGTTGTCCACGAAAATCTCTAAGAAACGCTCGACCATATCAGAAAACAGGCTTAATATACAACGTTGGAATGTGGCTGGGGCGTTACATAGGCCGAAAGGCATTCGACGGTAGGCAAATGTCCCAAATGGGCACGTGAACGTTGTCTTTTCTTGGTCCTCCGGGGCTATAGGGATTTGGTTATACCCTGAATAACCGTCCAAGAAATAGTAATACTCATGACCGGCTAATCTTTCCAGCATTTGGTCGATAAATGGGAGGGGAAAATGATCTTTCCTAGTGGCGGCGTTCAACTTGCGGTAGTCTATGCATACTCTAACCTTGGTAGGCAATCGTGTTTGCACTAACTCATGCTTGTCGTTTTCTACCACAGTAAAGCTGGACTTCTTAGGGACCACATGCATTGGGCTAACCCATTCGCTATCGGAAATGGGATAAATGATCCCATTATCTAACAGTTTCACTATTTCGGCTTGTACAGCCTCCTGCATAAGTGGGTTTAGCCTACGCTGTGGATCCCTCTTCGGTCTAACCCCTTCCTCTAGATGGATACGATGCTGGACTATCGTAGGGCTCAGTCCCTTGATATCTGACATAGTCCAACCAATAGCTTCCCTATGTCTCCTAAGGGTTGCCAGTAGGTCTTCCTCTTGCCTATTAGTCAAATTAGATGCAACTATGACCGGTAACGTCTCTTGTTCACCTAGGTAGGCGTACTTAAGATGTTTAGGCAAGGCTTTTAACTCCAAAGAAAGAGGTGGCTCGATGGGTGGAGGTGTTAAGCTAGAATCTCCCATCTCTATAGAACTCTGATTTGATTCCCATTCGATCTCATCAAGGCTGAGATCACTTGATTCTAAGTCTTCCTCTTCCTCTGACTCTAGTGTGATCTCCTCATTGTGCTCACTCGTCATGTTTTCGATGAAGTTAACCTCAAAGGGTTGGTCGGTCACATCGTAGGGATGCTTACCTAGGTTGAAAACATTGACTTCCTTGGTCATATCCCCAAAAGTCAATCTCATGGATCCGTTTCTACAATTTATAATTGCATTTGCGGTTGCTAGGAACGGTCTTCCTAAGATGACGGGAGTTTGGGACCTAGGATTAGACACAGGTTGTGTCTCTAAAACAATGAAATCGACTGGGTAAATGAATTCTCCCACCCTTATGAGGACGTCATTGATCTCTCCTTTAGGAACTTTGATTGAGCGGTCAGCCAACTGAATAGTAACTTGGGTTGGGTTGAGTTCACCTAATCCAAGTTGTTGATATACGGAGAAAGGGAGCAAATTGATGCTAGCTCCTAAATCGAGGAGTGCTCGATTGATTTCGGCTCGACCTATGGTGCAAGAGATGGTGGGGCAACCAGGGTCCTTATACTTAACAGGGATCTGGTTGGACAATAGCTCACTAATGTTAGTGGCTAGAAAAATCTTCTTAGGCACATTAGTCTTTCTTTTCTTGGTGCACATGTCCTTAAGGAATTTGGCATAACTAGGGACCTGTTGGATTGCATCAAGAAGTAGGATGTTGAGCCTAACTTGATTGAACACCTCTAATAATTTCTCCATATGTGCATTGTTGTTTCTTCTAAGCCTATTTGGAAATGGAGCTATAGGCTGGTGCACCTGTCCTGCTGACTTTTCAACTTCAGTTTCATTGGAGCTGGGTGGAGAATGAGTGAAGCTAGATGGAATGGATGACTAAGATGGATCCTGTGGCATGGATACTTGATTATCAACTTGTTTTCCCGATCTGAGTGTATGAACCATGTGACACTGGTTTGGGTCTTGAGCCTCATTGGCTGGCCTAGGATTCCTAGGATTTGGCAATGGTTGACTCGGTAGGGTACCCCTCTGTCTCTCTTGCTGGTTCAATTGGATCTCTATCTAGTTAAGACTTGAGCCAGCATGTCGTGGCTTTTAACTAGAGTGTCCATCTTTCTTTCCAGATTTGAGAGTCTTGTTTCCATTTGCGAATTTTGGAAAGATTGTGGAGGATTTTGACTAGGGAAATTTTGTTGATAGGGCGAATTTTAAAAATTGTTGGAGAATTTGGGCCTAATTTGATCATTGTTGCTTGGGCCCCATGAAAAATTGGGATGGTTTCTCCAACCGGGATTGTAGGTGGGCGAATACGGATTGTTGGCGGGCCTTGTGAAGGCCGCACTCATATGTTCGGGCAAGCTTTGATGCGCGATGAAGACAGGACATTCCTCGAACACATGGTTCATATCTTGACAATAAGTACAGCCCGCCGAAGATGTTGGACTGACTTGGTTCATAGAGACTGGCTCTTTAGTTTCAAGAGCCTCTGGTCTTCGCATAACAGCAGCTAACTTAGCATCGGTTGCTATGTTGGCCTCAATGGAATGGATACCTCCTTTAGAAGAAGTAGGGTCATTAGTCCTAAATTTTTCCGAAGTAGGTTCCCATTGGATGGTATTTTCAGCTAATTCCTCATACAATAGTCATCCTTCATTTTCGTTCTTTTTCATAAATCCTCCTTGGCACATGGATTCTAACAACGTTTTAGTTTGATATTCTAAACCATCATATAGAACTTGGCAAAGTCGTCATTTCTCTATCCCATGGTGAGGCCATTGGGCAAGGAGGTCCTTAAAACGTTCGAAATATTTCCAAAAGGCTCATTGGCTGTTTGCTTAAACTGTAAGATGTTCTTCCTAATCAGTGCAGTCTTATGAACGGGATAAAATTTCTTTAAGAAGACCTTAACGAAATTATCCCAAGAAGATATAGAACCTACCTCTAGACTGTAGAGCCATTTCTTTGCTTAATCCTTCAAAGCAAAGGGACAAATCTAAGTTTGATGTCATCTTTTCCCAACTTAGGAATATTCATCATGAGACATACTTCCTCAAATTCCTTTATGAAGAAGTATGCATCCTCGAATTCAAGTCCATGGAATTTGGGAAGGGTGTTGATGTATTGTGGCTTAAGCTCAAATGGGTCAACACCTTCATCGGTAAGCTTGATACAAGAAGGAAGAGAGGTCCTGATAGGATAGATCCTATCTTGGAGTGACGGCGGTTGTGCCATGTGAGAGTCGGGCTTTTGCTCGGGTGGTGAACTAGTTCTAGTTAGCCTGGATGTAAGTGGGTCTCTCGACCAAGCGGACATGCACAATTAGCAAACAAGTTCACCCAATCAACCAAAAAAGAAAAACAAACAAAAAATCCTATTCTAGGGTTATCCTTGACCTAGACGACTCCTAACTTTAGACTGTCCTTAGGAGGTCTATTGTCGACGTTAACCACAAGCTAATCGGCCAGGTAAGTGGAAAGACCGGTGGGAGGTTTTCCGTCAGAGACGTTCCTTAATTAAATAACCACCGTTCTTCGGGCTTTCGGCCCTCAATTCCCTGCCTAGACACCTTTTTGATAAGAGTTAATTTCGAACAATTTTCCTCCTTAGGTCAATCTCCTATTGAGTCCGAGTTAACCTAGGGCCAACGTCTAGTCAAATTTTACTTAAGGTTAGGATTGTGAGTGTGACGGATATGATTTGTGGGCCAAGGAAGGGTGATGAAATCTCCACCTTATCTTGTTTATGGGTTATGCCCTTAAGATATTTTTGTGTACGTGTAAAGCAGTAGAAAAGTAAGCACTCAAAAAGCAGTAAACAGCCAAGAGTGTTTCCTAATCTATATGCAATGCAGACGTACCTTATTGCCAGCACTCTTCAACAGAATTAAAAAATTAAAATAGGCATGTGCCCTAAATGCAAGAGTCTAAAATTTTTTTATCAACAAATGGGTTAATGTTATTAATTAGCAGTTGCAGAATGATCACAGAGAAAATTTATCACAGCAGTAAGCAGTATTTGCAATTCTGAGCAACCTGCAGAAAACTTTATGAGTAGTGAACTACTCAGGCCGCGGAAACGCGGCTTTTGCCGCGGACCCGCGGCTCTGAAGTAGGCTCTGATGCTCTGCCATCGAGGGTAGAGGCACAGAATTGCTATGTGTCCTCGCTGCTGCTTTGTTTTCTTGTTCTCTGAATCTGCAAACAGAATGAATAAAAAATAATTAGTTTGAGAAAATCGTGCCGTTCCTTCCCCGGCAACGGCGCCAAAATTTTGATTGAGATTATAGAATTTGTAAATAAGAAGAATGAGTTGTAGAGTTTTTAGTCTCAATGCTATCCGCTGTAGCAAGGGCCAAAGCGGGTCGTGATCCTCAGGGAAGGATGCGATGCAAGCTCTTCGGCCGATTCCTCTGTATGCTTTGAATAAAACAAAGAAGGGATTAGATTTGAAGTGTATATGAATAAAGAAGTATGATTTTACTGATCTACTACCACAACCCACCATGCAAGTCTTGGATGTTGAATTTCATCTTGAGATAAATGTGATTTACCCTACATTATTAAGAGTGATTCAAGCAAGAAAATATGATACTAGAATCTAACTAAGTTGCATTATCAAAAACTAAACAATGTTTCATCCTAACATCTAAGTACAGCTTAAGAAAAGACTAATCTTAAATTTAGGCTGTCCTAGTTCTTAAGTATGAAGGCATGAGGAGTTATTTAAATGTGCAACCTAGATTAAGAAATCTAATCATCAGTTTAATCTTCAAGAAAAACAATCTTTAGACCTAGGGTTTCTAAAAACTGGTCATCAATCGATTCAAATCCTAACTTGCCCTAGGGTTGCTTAAGAGATCAGCAAACCACACAAGAATTAGTTAGACATCATTTTTTTATAATTATTTTTTTATTGTTTTTTTATTTTCTTTTTTAATTAGAAGAAAGAAGAAGAAACAAAACAAGAGATCACAGATGAAAACCGAAGCAATTAATCGCAGAGAAAAGAAATAAAAATTGACAAGAATTAAATATGCAAAAGAAAGTAACCTTTATTCGAAAGTATGTCTCCAAATACAAGTTCATTCTTCTCCACAAAGCTTTTAAAACGAAATTACAACGTGCAGAAATTTAAGAAAAAGCTAAAGAAAAACCCTAATCTTCTCTGGATGCCCTCCCTGTTGCGTTTGCAGGGGTATTTATAGGTGCAGAAGGTGATAGAGTCCCGGATAAACTCCTCCACGAAATCTGTTCCCTGACTCATCTTGTTTGCCGCGGAAACGCAGCTTGGGCCGCGTTTCCGCGGCCATACAGTGGCAGATGGCCACGCGCTTTGGCGCGTGGCTTCTCCTCGTCCGTTCATCTAGGCGTATGCTTCTGGAAGCTGGATCCTGCTCTTCATTTTGGATTTTCGAGATAACTTAGAAATCAAGTTACCCTAAATTCAAATCCCTTCAAAAACGAATCTCATCCTTGCACTCTTATTTATCCTCATCCACCAAGCATTTAGGGTAGAATAGAATTCTATCCTTTCCCTCTTTGTAGTATTTGCAATTTTTACAATTTGTATTTGCACTTTTGACTTCTTGTAATTGCACTTTTGCACCTGGGCTTGGACTTGGGCTTGGATACGGGCTTTTGGGCTCCATTAAGCTTTAATTCTTTATTTAATTCAATACTCAAGGCCTGCACACATTAAATAACAAAATATTAGTAAATGTGCAGAATTATATGAATAAATATGAAAATGTGATGGTAAATATGATGATAAAAATGCACTTTTCACTACCAATCGCTACAACTCTATAATACCTATGTGAGTTTTTTCTTTTATAAATTATATTTTCTCATATTGAATGAAATTAACTTATGAATATAATTAGTAAGTTGTAATTATCGTCTACTAAATCATGTAAATGGTAAAAAATTGTATTAAGAATAATTGTGAGTGCTTTTAAATATATTCAATGAAATAATATTTTACTGTGATTAATGATTTAATATAAAATAGAGACAAATTACATATTTAGTGATTGTTAAACTGTAAAATAAAGAAAATCTAGATAAATAAATTGATAATTTGTAAAACAATGGTGATAATTTAAGAATAGATAATTGTATATAAATCATTTGTGATATCGATCATAATAAGAATAATGAAATCATAATAACAAATACTGATATATATAAATGTATATCAATTGACACATGTTTCTATTACATATATTACCTTGACACTGTCATCATATCTGAATAACCGTTGACATACTGGATACTGTTACATCATGTTTCTAGACACTACTATTTCATATACTGTATCACTATTACGCGATTGCTGTTCTTAAATGTATTAGTAACAACGTTACACAGATACACTAGGACACGAGACACTATTATTGCTTGTATATACTTGTTATACTGAACATTGTTATTGCATGTACTTGTAGACTTGTTATACAGATCTTACATTACATTGGATATAATTATTTCATTCGTATATTACTGTTACATAGATTTACATGTACACATGCTTGAATCATGCATGTATTCCTGTTGCATGGATTATTGTTCATGTTACATGGATATTCCTGTATTCTTATTAGATGACTATATCCTGTTACCGATATCAATGTGATATTCCTATTACTGGACATGAATGTTGTTGATATGCGATGTGTGGAACTAAGTGTCACGTGAAAGCTACCACGTGGGTCGCCTCTGAAATTCCACATCTCCTTTTTTCCGTTATTATGTTCAGTGATACAAGGATTGCTCATGTCTTATTATCCTGTTAACTTGTTACATGTTATAAATATTATTAACAAGTTAGCATACTTGTACTCTGGTATACCGGTTATTAGCATAGTCACACCAGCATCTGGCGGAACATGCGTGGAACTAAGTTCCACGGAGCAAAGTCTCACATCACACCTATATGTGGGGGGGGCACCTCTTGAATTTGTGAGGGCCACCTCTAGAATCCTCACTCCGCCTGGTGTTGAGTGACGAAGATGTCTCTGGTACTCTTATTATAGATATTGTTATTGACCAGACTCAGTATTTTTGTTATCTTGCATACTTGTTATATGCACGGTCATGTTGGTGTCTGGCACATTGTGTGCGGAACTAAGTGCCACACGGAATAAAGTGTCACACCACATACATGGTGGGGCCACCTCTTGAATCCGTGGGGAGCACCTTTAGAATCCCATATCGCGGCGTGTTGGCATGATGGAGGCATCCTCAGCTCACTTCTTATTCAGACCCAGTACATGATACATTTAATAATCCAACAATGGTGACATCAAGAACACTTGCTATTTGGTCATTCTCTCGTTCGGATAATGGTAATCTATGTCATGTCTGGATTGGTTCGACTGGGATGCAGGCTCCAAAATGAACTGTCAGTGGTATGAGGATAGAGGAAGAGATTGATTAAAATATCATGTGATACTGATTGTTATTATTATATAAATAAAATGCAATGCCTGATACATGTATATTATTGTTTGTTGTGTTACATTTCCTGATTCCTTGTCCACAAGCATGTACATGTATACACTGCATTCTATGTATTCACTGTAGACACTTTATTCCTGTACTCATGGCACTGTAATATGATCATTTCCGTTTTCACTGTTACTATCTGTTACCGTCACTATTACTATTAGTTTAAATAATAAATGAGAAATAACTAAGACTTGATACATATTAATTAAACAAACTGATATTATTAATGTGTAACTAAACACTGAATCTTATTATCCATATACAAAATACTAATTTGTTAATACCATAATATAAAGTAAATTGATACATAAAGAACTCATCACGATTGGCATTATTATGGTATATAGTTACGTAGCATATAGTACTGAGAGGTAACATTATTACAATATGCTTGGTATTGATGATATTATAGTACTGATAAAATACTTGTAATATTGATATACCGATTATTAGAATATTTATATCCTATCACCGTTATCCTGACATGTATTATATATTATCGTGATTATACTATTATAATATATATTACTGCTTCCTTCATTTTACCACTCACTAGATCATTTTCTTACGGCCCTGGGTTTGCGTACCCAGGTTGGAGATCTGAGACATCGTAGTACCAGATATTTTTCGGGATACACTTAAGAGACTCGTCACCTATACCCTTCATAGTATTTTTATTATTTTGTCTTTATTTTCTGATTTATTCTTATTTTCATATCCATCATGATTACTGATTCATTTGAAGGTATTCTTGTACTTATCTATGCTAGAAATTATTGTGTATATAGTATTTATACTCTATACTGAGTGTAACGCCCCGATCCCGTAGGTACGGAGACGTTATGGCGACGTACGTACGCGAGGTGAAAACACGCTCACGAGTACGTTAAGCCTCAGTACAGTACATAACCTCCATAAATACCTGGGGTCCAGCATGATGTAAGTACAAGAATACCTGCAGTAGAGGGTCAGTAATCATAACAGATATGAAAGATGAAGACAAACAAGATAACGGAAATAAAATACTAAAATACCTAGGAATAGTCCCGATGAGGAAGCTCCGATATGACTCCATGGTTCTCTCGGATACTACGGTACGCGGATCTCCAAATCTGGGCACGCAAACTCAGGGTCGTCAGAAAGCGACCTAGTGAGTGGTAAAATGAAGGAGGCAGTAATATATACATAGTAATACAAACATGATACTACTATAGATACGTGATGGGGTATACCATATAATAAACAGTAGGAATATATCAACATATAAGCAATAAGAACATGTAAACATGTTATCTTTTGGTACCATCACTACCTAGCCGGTAATCATCGGGTCATGACTCTAATCATATCTAGTGTATATAATACATAATGTTATCTAGCGGTGACATAATAGTAGTGAACATGGTAGTGATGTAAATGAACATGTAGGTAGGCATATGCAATATGAACATGCTACTGTGTTGTGTCTAGGCAGCATATAGGCAATGCAAAATAGAATATATGTGATGAGTAGTATGCCACCATAGGAAGTGTAACAAGTATCAGGTAGTGTAGCAAAATCTACAGGTAACATGATAGTGGATACAATAACATGAACAGGAACCGTAACAAGTAAGCAAGATCACAGTGAACATGATAACAGACAAAATAACAGGAACAGTAGGAAGCTAGTATCCATGTATCAGGTAAGTCATGTGATTGATACAATAGTAGAAATCAGTACCACCTGATATTTTAATTACTCTCTTCCAGTGTCCCATACCACTGGCAATTCATACTGGAGCCCGCACTCCAGTCGAACCCATCCGGACATGGCCTACGGGTACCATTATCCAAACGAGAGAGTTACCAAATAATAAGTGTTCCCGACGTCCACTATTGTGTATACTGTTTTATTATGTTAATTGGAAACCTATGGTCGAGGAGTTCTTATCGGGTGGATGTATCCCGTGCATACCCGGGATCACGGCCTTAAACAAGCCCCTGGCTGCTAGGACCAAGGCCCTCCGCTAAGAGGGGAGCATGAATCAAGTAACAAGAGCTCATGGAGCAATTGGTAGGTAGCACTACCGTCCCCTGCAGTGGGAAAACAATATGGATCCAGTACATCACCCGATAAGATCTAATCAACCGTCAAGTCTCCCCCATACCCAAGTTATCTTTATGATCTGATATGTGATATGTCAAGTATACAATGTAACAAGAACAACTACTGTACATGATACGGGTAACATGATAACTGGACCTGAGCTCTGTTGATAGCGTAGCACCATGTAACGGGAAACGGGAACAATATCACATGATACCATGAATAATATACCGGGAAACGGGAACAAGAGATGTGGGATCCCCACATATCGCATATCAACAGCTCTCATGTCCAGTATCGGGAAATCCATATCAGTAACAGGAAACAATCATATATCATGAATACGGGAACATGTAACAATAACACATGTAATAAGCATGGTGATCCATATGACAAGAAGATAGAAACATCATAGGCATGTGTAACTGTAACATGTAAGCATGACATGAATGTGTATGATGATCATGCAAAGATGGATGATCATGTTAATATGAAATGCAGTAGTCTGTGCAGTGACATGCCGAGAAGCCATGTATCGAGGATAACAATACATGACATAACGGCATTTCGTGAAATGGTGTCACTACGTATCGGTGGGTTATGCCTACGAAATAACAAGTGTGCCGTGTCATAGTATCTGTGTAACATGCACAGCCATAACAGTGGTCAATATCTACTATCATGTGCAGTGTACTACAGAATCCGTATAGCCGTAAGCCTGTGTAGCACTAGTACATGTAGGAACAGTGGTCGACAGTATCTTATAGTAACGGTGTCTAGTATGCATGTCTAGTACCAAGGTAATGTCATAGTGTATCTGTGAATCAGTATGCAGGTAACGCTACTGTGATACGATACATGATATGATAGTGTCTAAACATATGGTGACATGGTGTGCTGGATGTCAGTGATCCATGAACATGACCTAATAGGTATCCAGTGTTATACTCTACGTCTATTAGGTATCCGACATATTTAAGTACAGTGTTTATTACAATGTTTTAATATGGTGTACCAATTAGGATTTACCGGTAATCAATAAAGCAATCAATTCAATTAATAGACTAACAAGATAATTTATAAATAAAAACACTCACAAACTGGCTACAGGACTGTAGCTCTCGTTCCCACGATCGTAACGGATCCAGAATCGGTCGAATCGGAGTCCGGATGCTCCAGTTATCGCTCGAATACTTCCCACGATCGTAACGGATCCAGAATCGCTCGAATCGGAGTCCGGATGCTCCAGTTATCGCTCGAATACTAACATAAATGAAAATGGGGTTAAATATGTAAATAAATAAAAATAATAAATGCAAATACGAAATTGTACAAGGGGGTTTTATGTAAAAGTACCTTTATTGGATTTCGGATGCGGGTTTGGCTCTTAACGAGTCGGGTCCAGATCCGCAACCCATGCCTACTAATTTAAGTTAGATGGGTGTTGGGTTTATAGGATTAACGGTTTTCCAAGTACTCAATAGGATTATAGTGGGTTCGGGTGTGAACCCGAACCTAACAACACACACTCACACACACACACATACACACACTTACACACACACAGCACACACTCACACTCTCTCTCTCTCACACACACAACTCACACTCTCTCTCTCTCTCACACACACACACACAGAACACACTCACACACTCTCACACACACACACACACACACACCACACAACACACACCCCAAACACACACAGCACACACTCTCTCTCACTCACACGCACCACTCACACACACTCAACACACACACACACACACACACAGGGAGACAGAGAGCAGCAGCAGCATATGCTGCTGCTTGCCTCAGCACAGGCCGGCCGGCCATCTGGCCGGTGGCACCCGCCGGCGGCGGTCCCGGCCGCCGGCGGCGGCTCAGAGGGTGAGAGAGAGAGAGAGGTAGAGATAGAGAGAGAGTGAGAGAAACATGGGGGGATTTTGGGTTTACAGCAAAAGCTGGAGAAGAAGAAGAAGATGGAGAGGGAAATAGGGCGGCGGTGGTGCTCGGCTTGGTGCGGCGGCGGCCGGCCACCTGTCGCGTGGCCGAAGGCGGAGCCCGGTGGCGCGCGCCGAGCTGGGAGCGGCAGCACCCGGGCGGCGTTTGGCCGGCGCGGCTTCTCTGTCCTGGAACAGAGTTTGAAAGAGGGGGAGAGAGAGAGTTATGAAGAGAGTTAGAGAGAGGGAGATTATTTCTTAATTAGGGAGAGAGAGAGGAGATTTTGTTTTTGAGAGAGTTTGAGAGAGTGAGATTTTTATAGGAGAGAGAAAGGGAGAGGCGGTGGAGTCAAAGGCGGTGGAGGGAAATCTCTGGAAAAGCCAGAGAAGAGAAGAGAAGAAAGGAGAAGAAAAGAAAGGAAAAAGTAAAATAAAAATAATATTTTATTAATATAATATTGGCCCAAAATTCGACTAACTCCGAACAGTCCCCAAAAATTACAGAAAATAGAGAATATTATCCTGAGACGTAATATGAAGACAGTTTGCAGAAACTCGATCCGGTTTACAAATTAAAAATCCCGGAATGTCTCGCCGATACGGGCGACACCGGTTTGACCGGATTTTCGATAAATTCTGAAAAATTCCCAAAAATACCCGAACGTAGAAAATACGATTCTAAGATACACGGTGAAAGCGGATTCTCAAAATACAACTCTATTTGTGAAAGAAAAATCGAAAGGCCGGTGATCGGTATCGGTCGACACCGACTACGGAGTTTTTCCAAAATAATCCAGAAAAATTCCAGAAAATCCTGAAAAATCTAAAATATTAGAAAATGATTTTTAAAACTAAAATCAGCTCAATCGGACTACCACGGAGATCAAATCAATTTTGTACGTCGTATCGCGTACCGATACAGTGATACGTACACCGGGAAGCAGGGGGTTACATTTCTCCCCACCTTACAAAAAATTGCGTCCTCGCAATTTCAATCATGTGTGAGAACAAGATTTTCAACCCCAAAGCCGAAATGTTACGGGTCCACGACACTTTCGCTGCGCACTCTGCTATATATAAGGAACTCGGGGTGGAGAAGTATGGTAGTGAACTCATCCTAACGGATTGGAAGCAAGACAATGCAAGGAAAGCGAGAAAGAAATCGGATGTTCTGGGGGACAACAGAAAGGAAGGAAGGAATACAAACGAGTCACGGAATGAATTGTCAAGGTCATGGTATTCTTGTACTCGTTGCTGGAATCCCCAAATTCAGATACAGATCAATTAATTTGAACCTGATTGTACTGTTGGTAATAGCCCGAGGATTGACTCAGGTGGTTACCCACACCAGGTGTGAACCTAGGCTCTGATACCACTATGTAACGCCCCGATCCCGTAGGTACGGAGACGTTATGGCGACGTACGTACGCGAGGTGAAAACACGCTCACGAGTACGTTAAGCCTCAGTACAGTACATAACCTCCATAAATACCTGGGGTCCAGCATGATGTAAGTACAAGAATACCTGCAGTAGAGGGTCAGTAATCATAACAGATATGAAAGATGAAGACAAACAAGATAACGGAAATAAAATACTAAAATACCTAGGAATAGTCCCGATGAGGAAGCTCCGATATGACTCCGTGGTTCTCTCGGATACTACGGTACGCGGATCTCCAAATCTGGGCACGCAAACCCAGGGTCGTCAGAAAGCGACCTAGTGAGTGGTAAAATGAAGGAGGCAGTAATATATACATAGTAATACAAACATGATACTACTATAGATACGTGATGGGGTATACCATATAATAAACAGTAGGAATATATCAACATATAAGCAATAGGAACATGTAAACATGTTATCTTTTGGTACCATCACTACCTAGCCGGTAATCATCGGGTCATGACTCTAATCATATCTAGTGTATATAATACATAATGTTATCTAGCGGTGACATAATAGTAGTGAACATGGTAGTGATGTAAATGAACATGTAGGTAGGCATATGCAATATGAACATGCTACTGTGTTGTGTCTAGGCAGCATATAGGCAATGCAAAATAGAATATATGTGATGAGTAGTATGCCACCATAGGAAGTGTAACAAGTATCAGGTAGTGTAGCAAAATCTACAGGTAACATGATAGTGGATACAATAACATGAACAGGAACCGTAACAAGTAAGCAAGATCACAGTGAACATGATAACAGACAAAATAACAGGAACAGTAGCAAGCTAGTATCCAAGTATCAGGTAAGTCATGTGATTGATACAATAGTAGAAATCAGTACCACCTGATATTTTAATTACTCTCTTCCAGTGTCCCATACCACTGGCAATTCATACTGAAGCCCGCACTCCAGTCGAACCCATCCGGGCATGGCCTACGGGTACCATTATCCAAACGAGAGAGTAACCAAATAATAAGTGTTCCCGACGTCCACTATTGTGTATACTGTTTTATTATGTTAATTGGAAACCTATGGTCGAGGAGTTCTTATCGGGTGGATGTATCCCGTGCATACCCGGGATCACGGCCTTAAACAAGCCCCTGGCTGCTAGGACCAGGGCCCTCCGCTAAGAGGGGAGCATGAATCAAGTAACAAGAGCTCATGGAGCAATTGGTAGGTAGCACTACCGTCCCCTGCAGTGGGAAAACAATATGGATCCAGTACATCACCCGATAAGATCTAATCAACCGTCAAGTCTCCCCCATACCCAAGTTATCTTTATGATCTGATATGTGATATGTCAAGTATACAATGTAACAAGAACAACTACTGTACATGATACGGGTAACATGATAACTGGACCTGAGCTCTGTTGATAGCGTAGGACCATGTAACGGGAAACGGGAACAATATCACATGATACCATGAATAATATACCGGGAAACGGGAACAAGAGATGTGGGATCCCCACATATCGCATATCAACAGCTCTAATGTCCAGTATCGGGAAATCCATATCAGTAACAGGAAACAATCATATATCATGAATACGGGAACATGTAACAATAACACATGTAATAAGCATGGTGATCCATATGACAAGAAGATAGAAACATCATAGGCATGTGTAACTGTAACATGTAAGCATGACATGAATGTGTAAAATAATATTTTATTAATATAATATTGGCCCAAAATTCGACTAACTCCGAACAGTCCCCAAAAATTACAGAAAATAGAGAATATTATCCTGAGACGTAATATGAAGACAGTTTGCAGAAACTCGATCCGGTTTACAAATTAAAAATCCCGGAATGTCTCGCCGATACGGGCGACACCGGTTTGGCCGGATTTTCGATAAATTCTGAAAAATTCCTAAAAATACCTGAACATAGAAAATACGATTCTAAGATACATGGTGAAAGCGGATTCTCAAAATACAACTCTATTTGTGAAAGAAAAATCGAAAGGCCGGTGATCGGTATCGGTCGACACCGACTACGGAGTTTTTCCAAAATAATCCAGAAAAATTCCAGAAAATCCTGAAAAATCTAAAATATTAGAAAATGATTATTAAAACTGAAATCAGCTCAATCGGACTACCACGGAGATCAAATCAATTTTGTACGTCGTATCGCGTACCGATACAGTGATACGTACACCGGGAAGCAGGGGTTACACTGAGGCTTAGCGTATATACGTAACGGTATTTTCCTCTTGCGTATATACATCACCATGACGTCTCGGTACCTGTGGGATTGGGTCATTACATATCCAGGTTGTTGAACGCATACGACAAGGAAAGATACTTTGTTTGAACAGAGCACATAGGATAGGGTCCTGCTTAATTTGGAAATCTGACAAGGGAAGCAATTTTCCAATTTTGGCTCATATAAGATGGCATTGCCAGAACCTGAGGTAGAGAAGGTGAACCTTCATGCTAGTGATGCAGATTCAAAAGCTCCACCTGGATTTCCTAAACCTTTAAAGATGAAGTGTAAGAAGAAACCAGCCTTCAAACATTTCTCTCAATTTAAGCCTCTCTTCGAGCATCTCCTTCCGAGAGAACTCGCACTGTGTCCTCCTCTAAAGGTAATTCTCACTCAGATCTACACCTTTACATTCCATTAATAATGCTCATGTTGTGGAAATGGCGATGGACTGTGGGGTTAATCTGCCTCTCTCCCTAGAGGTTATTAATTGAGTCAGGGAACTGGAAAGGACAGAGATATTGCTTAACCATCCTTGTCTTTTTCTCTTTGAGGTGGTGATAGATGTTTTATATGTTACTATGATTTTTGGATCATGGAATGTTAGGGGTTTAGCCAAACCTTGTAAAAGGAGAATGGTGAAGGATGGAGTTTTGTTTGCTGGTCTTAATCAGGACTCTTAAGTCTTTTTTGAGAGGTAGACTTACTAAATGGCTAGTCCTTGATGCTGTTGATATAGCTGGTGTTGTGTTATTGGGGTAGAATGAGAATCAGTTTGATTGCATTGATTCTCATATTGGTATTTCTCAGTATCTGGTGTCTTTAAGTGGAGAAAAGGAGACCTCACTTTTCTTTTTTACCACTGTGTATGCCCGATTGAGAAAGAGGATAAAGTTGTATTTTGGTGGGAGTTGAAGAATTTAAGGATGAAATACCCACAACCATGGATTTTGTGTGGTGATTTTAGTGTTACTTTGTCTGACTCTTAATGGGGTGGTAGAGGGGTTCAATCAAGGAGATGGTTGACTTTTATAACATAGTGTCAGATTTAGAATTGGTCGATCTACCTCTCACTGGTAGGAAGCTTACTTGGAGTAAAAATAGAGTGTCTCCCATTTTGCTAAAATTGCCAGATTTTTTTCTTCTTCTTCTGATTTGAACTCATTATTTCCTAGTATGCTCCAAATCCTTCTTTTCTAATATTTGATTTGATCATTGTCCTCTTATTCTTAACTTTAATGGTATTCTCTCGGCCCCATCCCTTTTAGATTTGAAAAGCATTGGTTGAGTCATGAATTTTTTCATTCTTTCATTCATGATTCCTGGCTCTCCTTTTCCGTGGATGGTGATGATGTGTCTGTCTTTTCTATCAAATTAAGACTTCTTAAAAGAAGGATCATTTGGTGGAGGAACACAATCTTCATTAATCTCTTAGAAGAAATAAATTCTTGCTCAACTAGAGAATATGATATTCAAATTGATGAGGGTTGCATCGCTGATGCCCTTTTATCCACTAAAGCTCAACTCACTTCTAACTATACTGAGATCATCGAAGAAAAGGAGATTTATTGAAGACAAAGATGTAGAATTCAATGGCTAAAAGAAGGTGATCATAATACTTCTTTTTTTCACAAAGTGGCCTCTAGCCATAGAAGCAGAAATTTCATTCCAACTCTTTTTGTTGATGAATCCTTCACTAATGATCACTTGGAGATTAGAAAGGCCTTTCATAATTCCTACTCTAACATTTTTGGTACCACATCCACCTTCAAAATTTATCCCGATTGGAATCAGTTGTACCCTAAGAGCCCATTGATCTTTCTCTATTTGATTACCATTTTTCTTTTGAAGAAATTAAAACTGCTATTTTCAGTATGGGTGCTGATACGGCACCAAGTCCTCAAGGTTTTCCTATGCTGTTTTTTCAATAATTTTGGAACATCCTCCCTGTTGATTTGCTTAATTCCTTCTCATCTGTGTTTGCTGGTTCCTCTAATCTGGACAGAATAAATTATGTTGTGGTGACATTGATCCCTAAAGTTGATGGCACTATTATTGTGAAGGGCATTAGACCTATTAGCCTACTTAATTGTATTTTCAAAAATTTACTAAAGTGCTGGTTAATAGGCTCAACCCTTTCTTATCCTCCCTTGTTCATGAATCCCAATCAGCTTTCCAACCCGATAGAAGATCTCTTGACTCTATTGTTATTGCCACTGAAATTATTCATTCTTGTGCCAAGAAGAAATCTGAAGTGGACATTTTTGGGATTGATTTCACAGAGACTTATGATTGTATTGACTAAGATTTTATCGTCAATCTCTTGAAGGCAAGAGGTTTTGGAGCTATATGAATATCTTAGATTTAAATGATCTTTGCCTCCTCTAAGTCTTCCATCTTGGTGAATTGTGTTAAATCTAATAACATTGTTTGTAGAAGAGGACTGAAACAAAGAGATCCTCTCTCCCTTTTGCTTTTCATTTTGGCTGTGGATGTTCTTCATAGAATGCTCAAGTTGGGCCATGAAAATGGTCATTTGTCTGAGTTAAAATTCAGAGGGATTTTGAAGAAAATTAATTCTCTTCAATTTACTGATGATACCCTTATCTTTTTGTAAAGCCAATAAAGTGGATGTTACAAATCTCAAAGTCTTATTCTAATTTTTTTTGAAGGCTTTTATGGTCTCAGTATTAATTTTGCCAATTTTTTTGAGTGTATTTTGACAAATTTAATAATGAGGGGTCATGCTTGTTGGTATCCTTGATTATACTCTGATTTTTTGTGATTCTATTTTTTGTTCACTTCTGGCTTGGCTTTACATCTAAGAAAGGGGGGAGGCCACTTTATCTGCTGTTGAGCTAGTCAACTTCCCACCAATTATACTGGTGAATGTCATGCTTCTTGATCAGCTGAACAATGGGCCTGATTCAGTTTGATGATGGTGTTTGAAAGCTTCTTACGGTGGACAATTTGCAGTTACTACAATTATCTTTTGTGTAAAGTTTTTGTAATATCTTGTACTCCCTTTTCTTTATTGTGTAGCTGTATCTTTCTTGGAGCTTTCGTAGGATCATCCGTATGGCTAGCAGTGGGGTTTGTTTTTACCTCGATGGGTATTTATGTTGTGTGGTGAGTGATGACAAGATCTACTACCTGTGTTGATTTTTCCAATGAAATAAGCACAGACTTATCATGTTAACAACAAACTTCTGACAAGTCATTTTTCTCGATTTCTAGTAGAGTCAGTCAAGTTAACATTAAACCTCTGACGATAAAATTTCACTAAAATACCCACTCAAAATCTTTTCGTCGTTACGTTAACATTACACCTCTAACGGCAAATTTCTCATGCCCTTAGAAAATCAATGTTAGTCATGTTAACATTACACCTCTGACAATTTATTCTATTTTCCACCAAAGTCTACTACCAATTCCCTTCCATAGAGTGGTAAGTCCACAAACTCAATCACTACTATGTTAACAGTACAACTCTAACAGTGAAAAGTTTCAATACTCTCCAGCGAGTACGGACTTCCACTTGTCGCTCCCTTACATGGAGTCACAAGTCCTCAAAATTGTTCATATCACAAATCAACTCTTGTCAAGTTAACATTAAAACCTCTGACATTCCAAACTTCACTTGTCGATTCTCCTCAATAGAATGACAAGTTCTCAAAATTGCTTATATTGCAAATCAACTCTTGTTATCATGTTAACACTACACCTTTGATAAAATACTGTTAAGTTTAATATCCATCCACAAAAGTATAAAATAAGAAATTACAAACATAGCCCTAACTCTAATAAGACCTTAAAACATTAATATAAACAACTTCAAATGGAGAGCTAGATCTATTACATATTCAAGAAGAAACTAACATATGTTTACCCAACTAACAAGACTCACATTATAATTAAGATATTAAATAAATGAAAGGAAAAACTTTATTAACTGCAATGACCAATGTCTTAAATAATAATATCACTCTTAAGCATATGCTTCTCAAAAGAGAGTGGAACTTCAATGTTAGATTTATCAGAACGGATGTACTACAATTTGTCACATTCATTGCCCCCTACCAATCACCTTCTTTATCTAAAAATCCTGAAAAATACATGAGACCGTAAAAAACATCACAAATATGTAAAAGATAGTCAACCTATTCATAGAGAAAAGATTGACTGAAACCCTAAGAATGTAATTAATAACGAACAAAGTAAACAGAAGTAAGTGGGATAGATTGTGTGTAAATGATACTAATAGGTAAAATTGATCCATCAACAAGAACAGTAGAGGGTGTGGATGAAGGATATGAAAAATCGCTAACATTATTAATTTATCAGTTATATGCACAGAGGCACTCGTGTCAATGATCTATCATAAAGAATACTAACTAGTTAAAGAAGTAATTAACATCTGGGTGGGCTAAAATAGCTATATCTTTAGTTGATGTTGATTGCATTTTCTAGATCAAGGAGTCATATTGTTTTATCTAGGTACAAACGAAAACCATCAGAAGTATTTGAAGTAACAATATGGTCCTTTGCAGGAAATTTGCATTGAAGGGCTATGACAATTAAGCGAGCAAACACCTTGATGTGTTCATGCAAATTTGTCATTTAGATCTCACCATCCATAAAATGTATAACTATGACTATCACAATATAAGTCTTATCTACCTTGATTACCTCAATCACGTGAAAATTGTAAATACCACGACAACGAATCTATTTTTTTTTTCTTTGGATGCAAAACTGTGGATATAGTCCCCCACATTTCATTTAAAAGATATTAGCATAACATGTTAAATACATAAAAATAATACAAAAGACGTAGATCTCACCCGTCACAAAATACATAAAACCGACATGTTTCCCTAAACGCTTTGTTATGAATAAGCATTGCGAGGTGAGGTTGTCATACAACGAGAGTTCATCTGACAACAAGTCTAATGTTGCCCCCAACACCTCGTCCACTTGAAGATATCATAGCAATATTCTTAATAATTATTGTCACTGAAAATGTCAGGGATGAGATAAATATTAAATGATGGCTTGGCTATCCAACAATATGGACACCAATTAGTGTAAATCTGTTTTGCAATATTACGAAATATTGAATTTAACGAATAGAATTTGCATTTCAATAAGATGATTAATATACTTCATTTCAACCATAATGGAACCAGAATAACTTTAGTTACACAAAGAAGAAGGAGAACATGAATTACACGAAGAAGATGAGTACCAAAACTACTCTATATTTACCGTCTTTCCTCTTTGCTTTTTTTCTTGGTTTTTCATGCAGTTAAGAAAAGGATTGATGAGGAAGAGTAGCTAGATGATGATGAGAATTAAGCAACAAGAATAAAAGAAACGGCGCGTTCAATTTTCGATAGCGGTCAGATATGAGCGATGAGCAAATGACACATTTAAATTTTCACTTATATGCATATTAGATTATGAGTATCATAGCGTTCAGTTGGATCGTGAAATATAATAAGGAGATTGGTGTTTTAAATACGACATAGGAGGAAATTTTTTTCCATGACCACTAACCTCCCGTTTTTTCTCTCTGTGATCTAAGGACTTTATTTGTTCTATTGTTTGAAAAAACTACTAATTTTACAACTATTTTATACATGGAGAAACAATAATATAAACTCACAATTTTTATCTATATACATCTTAGGGCAAGAAGATGATAATGCATATTCGGATTAGAAAAAAAACAATGAGTAAATTGATCTTTTAGATGCGCCACGGTAGAAAATTTTCTCCATGACCACTGACCTCCCATTTCATCATTTACATAATAGAAAATATGTACAAGAATGAAAATGCCCCTAAATAGTCGTATTTCTTTTATTGTTGAAAACTCATTAAGTTTACCAATATTTTATACACGGGTAAACGATAGTATAAACTCATGATTTCTATCTATATACATCTTAAGGAAGGAAGAGGATAATATACGATCGGATGAAAAAACAATAGATAGATTGGTCTTTTTGAAGGACTTGGGCCACCATCCCAAAAGACTACCTTTCTAGGTGGACTTACCCAAATCCTTATATACCCAAGACCATTCCCACGTCTAGCCGATGTGGGACTATTTGTTCGACCCAAATCCCAACAACCCCCTCAAACAAAGAGTCTCTCTGCAAGCTCAACTATTTTCACACTCGAAAATCAAATGCTCCATCGAGATCCAATTCTTCACTGCGTGAGGCGGCGACACGTCTTATGTGAAGCACCAACTGCAGTCGGTCACTCCTCTACACCGCGCGGTCACTCCTCTACACCGCGCGGGGAGCTGCATGCCCATTGTCTCGAGAGCCCAACATTAGCTTTACAGGGGCATATTGCGTCTTTTTGAGCCAGTGGAGTAGCCAAGCCCATTGCGCCTTTGCGCCATTGGGGGATCTACATCGTCGAATATCACCCACACACACGACTAAGTTTGGGACATAACTCTGATACCAATTGAAGGACTTGGTGTACCATCCCAAAAGACTAGCCTTCTAGGTGACTTACCCAAATCCTTATATACCCAAGACTATCCCCACGTCTAGCCGACGTGGGACTATTTGTTCAACCCAAATCCCAACACTTTTAGATAAGTTTTAGACAAGTCATATGATGAAATTTCCTTATATACATAAACAAAAAATATGTACTACATTGAAAATGCCCCAGAGTATCTGGGGATAACTTGAGGGGTAATTGTATTTTTTTTTTAGGATCTTCTTAGGTGTTAAGACTCCTAAAATGTACCTTCAGTTAAAATATGAGAAGTTTGAGGAAAATAATGTGGACAATTTTGAAAATTTGAGAGAGAGAGCGGGGTAGAAAGTGTTTTTACTTCGCTAGCAATCGGGAATTTTTTAGAAAAATCCAAGGTAAGCAAGGCGGCTAAAACAAGTTTTATCTTATTTTTACATGTTTAAAGAAATAACACCACTCTTGACAAGTATCCGATTCCTAGGATGATCTAGTTATGACTTGATCTTGAATGAGCTTAAGCGATTCAGCAAGGTCTTCCAGAAGTTGATGAGGATCAGGAACCGTCTGCTCATCCGCTCCAAGAACAATCTCCATCTTGTTCATGTAGCTTTGGTAGTGTAGTGTAACAGCCTGTCCAAATTCAAGAAACCAAAATGCCTAGGTCATTAAAGTAATATTAAAAAAAAAACTAGTACATTTGTTTTTTTTTTTTTCTTTTTATGAATCAATTAACATAGCAAATGAGATGCTAATGTCAATAAGATGGTAACTTACTTGTGGGTATCCATAGATACTGGGAGCAATATAGACAACAGGATGGCCATAAAACGAAACTTCATCGACAGGCCCAACAATATTGGAGAGCGTAAACGTCATATGGCGGAGCACTCTGTGACAAAGAGCTGTCGCCGCCTATTACCACCCAAAAGACATGCAGCCATAAGATTTTCGTTGAGCATTATACTTTGAGAGAACTGATATCTTGATTAAAAAGATGGACATAGAAGCATAATAGTTTCAAAATGCCAACTTCTGGCTGAGTTGCGTTGAACATATTTTTACCTTGACTCCAAATAATTTGACACCAAAATAAATGGTCATGTTGGTAAAGATTGCCTCCAAAGAGTTCCTTTTCCTTTCAACAATTTGTATCCCCTTGCGGACATAATCTAGGGGTCCTCACATATCATCAAGGGGATCGGAACAATGGCATAGCCGATCTGATTCCCCCATGCAACATCGCTACCACCCTCCAACATCTTGGTCACTTCCTATTTTAGTAGAGAAAATAACTTGGTCAAGGGGCTGATCATTTCAAATAAAAAAAACTAATTACATTACTTACGCTTATTCCGGCAGTTGGCCTAATGTTAACGATAATGCTTGTTCTGAATCGGGTATTGGCTGAAAAGTTGTTCTTTTTCTTCTTCCCATTGGCAGTGTCGCCATACCTCCTATTGAGATAGCGAGAAAGCCCAGCTGAGGTAACCCCCACCAAAACGTTGTTTATGGTCTACGTGCAATTAATTTGGTAATAGCATTAGCAAAAATTAAGAACAGCGTATAAAGGGGAACAATGTCCATGAAGAGCCAGAAGAACTTACACAGCCAAAAGCATTCTTGATAACCTTGACATCATCGAGGCTGATCGTCCTATGAACAAACTGATGTGGATGAAACTCAGTTCCCCTCACCCCCGTTATGGGGGTTTGAGTATCTTTCAGAAAAATAGACGTGGCCACAAAGATCATGACATCCACAACAGTGTTCCACGCAAGTGCCAGAGCCATCCACACCCATAGCAGCAACCGAGTCCACACTCTACTGCAAGATCCTGCTGCTTTCTGTCGTGAGGACTCAGACTGAACTGACTGAGGAAGGGATGGAAATGAATTTGGGTCAGAAGTTTTCCGCATGCAAGCAAGCAGAAGATGCATGAGGGAGACACCGTCACCAAGGGAGTGGTGCATGCGGAGAATGGCTGTGGCTTCAGCCTTGGTAGTGCGCACGTTGATGAGGTGGAGGTCCCACAAGGGGCGAGAGAGGGGGAGGGCCATCGTAGAGAGGGATGACGCATATTCTTCGAGGAGCTGATCTGCAGTACTCATGAAGACGGAGGAGGAAGAGGAGGAGAAAGTGGTTGTTTCTGACAGAATATCCAGTTTTGGGATTATGATGTGATCGTCGACGACTACTTTTGTACGGACCCATCTCGGGTTCTTTCTTCCAGGCTCGTCTGAAACCTGTTCGAGGAAGGAGAGTTTAATTATTGAGCAGACAATAGGACATAAGATTATGACCTATGTCGACAAGCTTGAGGCAAACTAGACAATTTACATTTTGCCGAGTAAAACAGTTGATAATAAATCTAGTAGAAAGGAAAAAGGCTTATGACCTATGAAGACATAATACTGAATATTACCATGTAAAGTAGTTGATTTAGTTAAATACTGAAGAAAATGAGGAAATTAGTCATGTATCCAGCAGAGAAATGTTTAAATCAAATTGGGTTACAAACTTTTTAGTTATTACATCTTAAAAAATAGGATTATTTAGATATACACACACATACATATATAGACATATACATATAGATACACACACACACTCATATATCCCTCAAATCTTTCCTATTTAGTAAAATACAGGGGAATTATTATTAATTTACCCTTCATATATTTTGAATTCTAAAATTTTGCTCTTCCACTGTCACTTTTTTCAGAATAAAAAGAGAATATTTTATTTTGATTGTATTTTTCTTCAAAATTACTAAATTATCCTCATTGAAATGATTAAGCTCCTCCTTCTTAGCTTAACCCTAGAGACCAATCTTCTTCTTCTTCTTCTTCTTCTTCTTTCTCTTTCTCCACCTCCTCCACTCATGGAGATCTCAAGTTGCTAGTAAAAATAAGTAACAAAAGGAAAAGATAAATCACTATCAAAATTCTCATAATTAAAATCAAAATTTAAGAAATAAATGTACTTTCAAAATCAAACTCATTCATATTTTCTTCGTCATCAATAATTGTTAGGATTTTGCCTTATTTTCAAGCGGAGTGATTGTCCAAGAAGATCCAAATAAGTTGGAGAAGACGATGACTTGAAGCATAAAGAAACAGATTCAGGTTTGGTGCAGATTAGTCGAATATTCGGTCGACTAATACACAATACTAGTCGACTATATATAGTCGACTAGGTAGGATATAGAGATAAAACATTTTTACAGTAGTTGACTAATTAAAGTTATTAGTTGACTAATTGGAGGTATTAGCCGACTAGCCTTAAGGACTAGTCGACTATTCACGGCGTTTCTGAAGCAAAATCAGTTTCTTTTTCAAGCGCAGGTTTTCTTATTGTGACGGGATACGAATTGGATTAAATTTCTATTCAATGAAGGCTTGTTTCTAAAGATTAAAAGGTTTAGAATCCTTCTAGATCAAGAAGATCAACTCCTAATAGGAGTGATCAAGATTCTTCCAGCAACCAAAGGCCGAGATTATCTCATAGTCCAAATAGGAGTTGTATTGTAAAATTCTATAAATAAAAGTTGTAATTAAGCATTGTAAAACAGAGAAAATACTGATCTCAAGGAGAAAAAGGTGGATGACCCAAGGAGATCAGAAGGAAGCCAAGAAAGATAGGAGAAATATGAAGGTGCATAGAGATAAGATAACGCTCTTATAATCTAGGTGTAGATTAAGGAGGGAGGTGAATACTCTTATTGCATTAAGAGGAAGATTAGATCTATTTATATCAAGTTAGTAATAAAGCTCTCTTAAGTTCTCTCCCCGTAGACATAGGCAAAGTTTAGGTCGAACCATGTTAAATCCTCGTGTTCTTTCTTATTATTCTTTCGTTTAGGTATTGCTAGTTTGCTTTATAATAATTTTCTTTTGCAAGTACTGATCATATTATCAAGTTTCGCATATGTCGATCCTGAGAGTAATAATTGATATCATAGCATATCAATTCTGTCACAACAATTGGTATCAGAGCTAAAGGTGGCGAAGGGCAATATATTGAAGCTAGGAAGTTCTAAGACAAAATTCGAAGTCGAGAAGTTCAATGACAAAGAAAACTTCAGCTTATGCAGAAGAGGGTGAAGGTATTGCTGGTGCAATAGGGTCTTTACAAGACCTTCTAGTGTAAGTCATTAAAACTTGCAGGTACGTCAGACAAGGATTGGGAGGAGATGGATCTAAAGACGGAAAGCACGATCCAACTATATCTCACAGATGAGATGATGTATAACGTGATGGATGAAAAAATGGCCACAGGATTGTGGTCAAGACTAGAAACATTATATATGATGAAAATTTTCTCCAACAAGCTGTATCTCAAGAAACAACTATAAGTGTTACACATTGACGAAGAGACAATAGTGTTGGAGCATCTAAACTTCTTCAATAAAGTCATCAGAGAGCTTCTAACTGTTAATATCAAGATTGACGAGGAAGACAAGGCGTTGATACTTCTCAGTTCGCTTCTAGAGTCATATGATCACATCGTCACCATTATACTCTATTGTAAGGAAACTCTTATCTTGGAGGAGGTCACGTCAACTCTCTTATCTAATGAGATTAGAAAAAAATCAAATCAAGAGGAGCAGACATGATCGGGTTTGGTGGTCACGAGAAGGAAAGAAAAAAGAGAAGGAAAGAAAGGTTCGAGCTCATCAAAGGTGTGTCACTTTTGTCACAGGGAAGATCATTGAAAGAATGACTGCAAGTATCAGCAAGAGTGGTTGAAGAATAAAGGGAAAGTTGCGGAGGCAGGCATAACATTGAGCGATTTAGAGGAAACTGAAGTATTAATGGTTTCCTACGAGAATAACACTTCTTAAGGTAAAGGCAGAATATTCGATTCAAGGTAGCACAGTTCATATATGTTCTCAAAAAGAGTTGTTCAACTCTTTATTTGCAAAGGAGGAAAGGATTGTCAAGATGGTGGATGACTCGGCTTGCGAGGTCATTGGCACTGGGACGATCAAGGTTACAGAAAGAATGAGACGATGCGTCCTCTAGAGGCGATCCGGTATGTCCCGGAGGCATGCTACAATCTAATATTCATAAGGGTGCTTACGAAGAAGGATGCCAGATCCCAAGTGCAACAAGGCATCGTCACAGTTAGCCAAGAAGACAGGGTAATCCTGAAAGGAGAGAAGTGAGGAGATTCAATTCGAGGTGGAGATTCAAGGATAAGTTTAGAAGGGAGTTCATCGTGAGGTGGAGCTTCAAGGAAGACTGCAACGGAACGTGAACCAGGTCAAAGTATTGTGAGAAAGAGAAAAGATGCATTCGGGTAAGGCCCGAGATGGCCCAAGCCATGATGGTAAATCAGCCAAAGGCCCCAAGGAGAGGGGCAAGAGTTAAAGGCTTCATAGCAAGTATTTTACTAAAGGCTTGAAAAGCAAGTCAAGATGGAGATTGTTAAGGTTTTATCTTATTTTCAAGAGGAGATGATGGTCCAAGAAGAACCAAATAAGTTGGGGAAGATGATGGCTTGAAGCGGGAAGAAACAGATCCAGTTTTGGTGCAGATTAGTCGACTAATATACAATACTAATTGACTATATATAATCGACTAGGCAGGATACAGAAAGGAAACAATTTTACAGCAGTCAACTAACTAAAATTATTAGTCGACTAATTGGAGGTATTAGTCGACTAGCCTTAAGGATTAGTCGACTATACACGGCGTTTCTGAAGCAGAATCAGTTTTCTTTTCAGTTTTTCTTATTCTGATAGGATACAAATTGAATTAAATTCCTATTCAATAAAGGTTTGTTTCTAAAGATTAAAGGCTTTAGAATCATTATAAATCAAAGAGATCAAATCCTAATAGGATTGATCAAGATTCTTCAAGCGTCCAAAGGCCAAGATCATCTCATAATCTAAATAAGAGTTGTATTGCAAAATCGTATAAATAAAGGTTGTGACCAAGCATTATAAAACAGAGAAAATACTGATCTCAAAGAGAAAAAAGTAGGGAACACCAAGGAGATCAGAAAGAAGCTAAAAAAGAGAGGAGTAAGGTGAAGGTGCATAGAGATAATGTAATACTCTTATAATCTAGGTCTAGATTATGGAGGAAGGTGAATACTTTTGTTGCATTAAGAAGAAGGTTAGATCTATTTGTATCAAGTTATTAATAAAGCTCTCTCAAGTTCTCTCTCCGTGGACGTAGGCCAAGTTTGGGCCAAACAACGTTAAATTCTTTTGTTCTTTCATACTACTCTTTTGTGTCATATTGCTAGTTTGTTTTATAATAGTTTTCTTTTATAAGTACTGATCATATTGTTAAGTTCCGCATACTTCGTATTGAGAGTAATAAATAGTATCATAGCATATCAATTCCGTCACAACAATAATACCATGAAAAAGAGGGGAATTTGTGCATAGAAAAACAACATGATTCTAACTAAAATTTAATTGGATGAGTTATTTTTTAGACCGAGATGGTTTTGGATGGTAAATTGGTAATATTAACAATTTCAGAGATATATTTCTAAATAGGAAAGTTTTGAGGGTATATATATCTGAAAAGCCCTAAAAGATAACTCCTGAATTGAGCCTTAACCAGATTCTTAACAAGTTTTGAGATAAATTTGGTATGCCTTCAATTTGATGACATAGCTTACTTCAGTCAGATAGAGAGTAGATCTCAATTTTGTTTGAGATTTTCCATTTGTCCATATAAAAAAGACAAAAATCCTAAAAGAAACTTTAATTTTGACTGGATTACAGAAGTAATATTGGTAAAAAGAATTTAAAAAAAGAGGTGAAAAGTAAATGAGCGAGAGAGAGTGAGTCAATCCAAGTCAATATATCAAACTTCGATGTTTTTTAGTTTCACTCTTCTACTTTTCTTTTGAAAAAAAGATATATAGTTTATGTAAACTATTTCTATAAGATTATTAAAATAGATTTTGGGATACCAACAGACTAATAATGCTTCGACTCTTGGATCCTCTAATCTATTCGCAATGCAAGACATGGCAAAAACACAATCCTATGGATAAATAACTTCATTTACTACATTTAGTCTTTATTACTTGAAAGAAAATAGTAAAAGTTGAAGTGCAAAGAAATTGTGCCTGCATTTTCAGCGTGAATATAGTAGTAGAATAGATATTACTGTACTTCTGAATCACAGACGAGCAACTTTAAAATAATCTAAAATGGTAAACAAAGACTGTTTTCACATTAAAAAGAGATTTTATTCACTGGTATATATTAGCAACACAATTAAATCAACCCTGATGTAGGGATGGCACCGGGGCGGGTCGGGTCCGGGTATTGAACACCCCGTCTCTATACCTGAAATCTCAAAACTCGTCCCGTCCCCGCCCCAGACCCCGTTGGGTATTTCACAATCACCCCCATCCCCGGTAATAAAAATACACGACCCGACCCGACCCGACCCGACCCGAAATCGTGTATTGGGCTCAAATTTTTAGGGCAGGTTGGATTTGAATTTTAGACCATTTGGTTTAGATATTTATGGGGAATGACATTAGTGTTAAAAGCTGGGTTATTTAAGTAGATGTATATATAATATTATTATACTCGTTATATGAAAAAAATAGCGGGGCGGGTAACGGGGCAGGGCAACGCTATACGGTACTCGCCCCGTCCCGGCCTTTGTTATTTCGAGTTTTCTCTGTTACCCGACCCAAACCCGATCAACGATTAAAAAACCCGCCCCATTCGGGTCAGGTCGGGTCGGGTCCCCGCGAGTACGGGTCAAATTGCCATCCCTACCCTGATGTAAGATGTAAAATGTAAAATGGAAGAGTAAAGAATAATTAATCTTGCCATGATGCTAGAGAAACGCGGGTGAAGGACGAGGGTGCTCTCCAACCCGGCCTTGACAGCCTCAACGTCGATCGTTTTCCCAGATCCCATAATCGCCACGATGTGTAAGTTGAAGTGGGGTTGATGAAACATTCTCGACATCGGACTCAACGGCTCGCCGTCCTCCTCGGTCTCGTCTCCGGCATCTGCTGGTGCCAACCGCTTCTCAGTGCTGATTGTGAGCAATCTCTTTCTTGAGCTCATTGTCAGATCCCTCAGTCTTCTGCAAGGCTCCGTTGCTTGTCACTGTCTTTTATCTCTGCAAACTGGTTAGTACTATGCTTGTCACTGTGATGTTCGGCAGGCAGAGGGACCCACTGACAATGGATCAGTACTATAAAATACCGTTGCAGGCTTGAAGCAGTGTTGTGGTTGGCGTTGGAGCAACTTTTCGTATCAAAATAGAATGAACGGCCGGAACTGTCTGCATTTACTCTCCACAACTTGAGTGAGAATACCAGCTGCAATTGGCAACGAGAGATATCTCACAAGGTGGGCGGCTCTCGCCGAACTTGTGCCTGGCAAAACGAGAAAGAACATTTAAGATCTGTTTGGTTATCGTAATTGGTTGTAATTCGTAAGTTGTAATTGATAAAATCTTTTACAGTTATAAATGAGTTACACGCATGTAGCTTTTACGGTATTTGGTTGATAATATAAAGTTGTAAGTGGGAAAGTGTATTGTGTTTTACGGTATTTGGTTGTCGTAATGTGTAAGTCGTAAGTGAAAAAATTAACAACAAAATTAACTATTTAATGATTTAAAAAATTTAATATTGTAAATAAATATTAAAAAAAATTTATATTAACATAAAAAATAATACAAATTTGTATGATCACAAAATTAACTGTAACTGAACTGTAAGTGAGTGATAATTAGATTGCAAGTGAGTGGTAATTGAGTTTTGTTAATCTTTTACGAATTACAGACCAAATAAACATCGTAGTTGTAATTAAATTGTAAGTTATTTACGAATTACAGATTTTTATGATTTTTAGACGAAACAAACGGCTCTTAATGTCAACGTAACTGCATGTGAAATTAATGATCGGGACAGTTGGCATTTCCTTTTGACAACTTGTGTAATCGTACAAACTGAGTTCAAGAGTGGGCTAAGCTCACGCTAACTCCGTCTTTGACAACAAGACAAGCAGCAATTAATCTCTCATAATAAATGCATAGTTTGGCATCTGATTTTTTTTTCGTTGAAAACAATGAATTGGCTGTGGCCCACCAGTTGAGCAACCAGTATGATTGGAGGATGTTTTGAAAAGTTGACATAATTAGTCAAACTACTCAAATAGATATTAAGGAACTCCAGTAAAATAATTAATATTGGACAAAGTGAGAAAATTCTAAGATAGATTAACCAAGGAAAAACTATTTCGGCCTCTTCTATCTTTTGTTTCAATAAAATGTGTACTGTGTAGTTGACATGCATAAAGGTGGTGTTGTAGCTTAGTTAGTATTTGGCCCTCTTTTCTCTTTGCAAGAGACTTGAGTTGAAATCTCATTGTTTCTTTTTTTCTAAGTTTAATTTTTTATATTTTTAACATAAGTATTTTATTAATATAAATACCAGGTTTTTTTTTATTTTTTCTTTAATTTTTCTTTGCTACATTTCCAACAAACTTTTTATTAATTTGAAAGAATATGTTTAATTTTGTTTTTATTTTTTCTTCCAACAAAATTATTTATTAATAAAAAATATGTTAGTTATACTCCCTTCTTCCCCTGTAGCCCCCAAGTTGCAACACATAAAGATGGGTTATGTATTTAGAAAAGGATCATAATAGCAGACATGTACATTATACTCCGATTTAAAAAAATTAGAGATTAATTCTAATGGTAATTGGGATGTATTCAATAATTTAAAAGTTTTAACATATTACTCATGAACTTTTAATTTAAAAAATATTAGTTATAACTAATTTTTTTAAACATATTTCAAGAATTTAATAATAGGATATTTTATCAATTCAATGTCCACGTACATTTGAGAAAACATAATTTAAGACTTTTTTCAGTTTAGATTTCAAACATTTAATTTTTTTCGAACTACATCTCATGTAATAAAATTTTATCACTATTTTATTGCGCTCAATCTGAAAAAAGGTCATGCATCTGTTATTGTATTTACTTGTCTTCTTAAAAGCAGTCGATGGAGCACTTGAATTGATGTAAGAAAGTGTGCCCCGCTGAGTTTAAAGTTCTGACCACGCCAGTGGTTGAGAATAGCATGGTTTTGTCTGTCATACAAGTATAGGCTCTAGAGTCAATGATCCATCATGAATAAAATGGAGTGGCTAACAAAGAGATGCCTCGATGGGGTAAATTAGCTACCATGGCTCTAAATTATTAAGGAGTCATATGCTTCTCTGGGTGGAAGAAATGACCCATCACAAGTATTGGATGTACAAGCATTGTCTTTCTTAAGAAATTGGATTGAAAGGCTGTATTTAGCAAGTAAACAACTCAACGTGCCCATATAGAGTTTTCATGTTGATATCCACACTTGTGAACTGTATGATTATGACAATCACAATAAGTAATTCATCCCCATTGACTACCACAGTAATGATGAAAATCTATAACCTCTCTAGCTACAAGCCTACAACGAACCAGGCTACAAGTCTAGCTACCATCACCTCTTAAAGCAATACCTCATCCCTCGGAAGAGACATGGGGGGTGTTTGGTTGCAAGGAAGTGAGCGGAAGTACGAAAATGAGGAAGTATAATTGCTTACTTCCCTATCTATCTAAACACCGGAAAAAAAAATAAGAAAACCCCTTTTCCTTTTCTCTTTTCTCTTTTACACAACAATTTCCTCACTTACAGAGTGCTACAGTTAATTTTGTGGTCATGTAAATCTCATTTTAATAAATTATAGTACAAAACAATTAATTTTTTTATCATGTAAATCTCACTTGCATTCTAATTACTGTCCATTTTTTATTTTTCTTAATTAATTTTTATTTTAATAATATTTTGCAGTCAACTTTGTGGTCAACTTTGCCACTTCCACTTTCACATTACCATCCAAACACTGGAAAAGACAAAACATTTTTCAAACCACACTTCCCAACAACATCCAAACACCGGAAAACTTACTAACCAATTCCCAAGTTCCAAAGGAAACTATTATCACTTCCTCGCTTCTTCACTTCCTTACTTCCACCCTTAACCAAATCGGCCCATAATGAAGTAGAATTCTTGGTGATTATTGTTGTCATTGAAGGTATTTCCGATGAGCCAATTATCTAACGATGACTTGGCTATAGAGTAGCATGAAACCAACAATTAGCGCAATTCTAATATCAAGGAACGTTAAATTTACACAGATTGTTTGATCAACATTGTTCCATGGCTGAGTCATCACTACATAATTTTCTCGTTCGTAGGTCTCGTTAGTGGAAAAGAGCTTCAAAGGTGTGACCATTCTCAGTTTCCTCTTGGCATCAAGAACACTCTCATAGATAATTTCTACCATTTTAGTAGATGTAAATTGCATTCAAACAAGATCCATAATATCTTTAATTTAAGTCATAAATGGATCCAACAGAACTTGAATATTACACGTGGAAGAAAGGGAATTAAACAAAGAAGATGAAGACCAAGACTATATTATAGAGACCCTTTTATTCTCTCGACTTTCTTTTCTCTCTTTTGGTGTTCTTTTTTTTCTCTTTTTTTCTTTTCAGTTTGTCTATTTTTACTTCTTTGTTAACATACATGCATATAGTTATGTGGTATATTGTATCTGGACATGTATAGTTTTCTTATTTTCCTCTCCCCACTTTTATAAATTGATGTAATTGCTTAGTGAATCAGTATACAAAAATTACTCTTTCCAAATTATCGTGGTATCAGAGTTTATTCAAAAACTCAAACCCTAACCCAGTCGCCTTTCTTCTTCTTGAGCTTGATCTCGTCGTCGCGGCCCGCAATGCACTACGACCTCCTCTGTGGTGCCAATCTAGACCTTGCTATCACCGACACATCGCCATCCAGATCTCGTAGAAGATCTCAAGTCACCATCAAAATTTTCCACAAGTCTTCGATCGTGATCTTACATTTCATATCTCACGCTCCAGATCTTGTCGAAGAACAGTCCCGATCTCAATCTCGTGTCACCAATCCCAGGCCTCACTGTCGCTCTTGTCGACAAACTCCAACACTAACGTCCCAATACCCAGCATCCCGATCTTGATCAAACTCTTCTGCCTTCCTCCTGTTCAGTTGCCTTCTGTTTCATTCGTTTACAGATCCACTTCAAACTGAAGGAGTTGATGTTGAATCTGGCTGTCTTGGAGTTAGAGATATTATACTATTGGCAGAACCCCAAGTTTATCAGCAAGTTTGGGGTTCTCAACGGCATGCACAGTCGTGCCTCCGTGCAACCGGCAATAAAATATCGCCAAACTCGAGCATCGTCAATCAGGCTTTCGATGAAAGCCAAGCTGGTGTTCGAATTGCCGATGTAGAGCTGGTCATATCCGAACTGGCGAGCGAAGCAGCTAGGAACGTATGGATCCAAGTAACAGATGTCTCCGCTCTGATACACCAGGTGTGAAGGTCTGATGCTCATCAGCCACTCGAACACTCCACAGTTCAGTGACGTCATGCTGTCTCCGATGTCCTTGAACTCTTCATCGTAGCCAGCGCCTTGGATGTGGAGGAAGCATCGATAAAGGCTGTACGCGTCATGGCGGCACAGAAGTTTGCGGACCCTGACCATGTAAATCCGCTCCCACGAAGATCCTTCAAACCGGCAGATATGCGCGATTCGAACACTCTCTGGAGGTTCTTCCCCGGGTTGGATGATCGCTGGACAGTGCAGGGCAAACCACGCCATCAGGTATGTATATGGCATCTCAACCCTAGGGTTTGGCCCGTCGCAAGGGAGTGTTGTTCCTTTGCCCCTCGTCGTTATGGGAGCCTACAGAAGGCCTCCATTAGTGCACGAAGACCATGTTTTATGCAGCACACCATGGCCGAGAGCAGTACGAGAGAGCGACCGTGCACCAATTGAACGGCCGGAAACAATGTCGTCGGGAGAATTGTGTCATGGAGAGGAGAAGGCACCACGAACCTCTTCAGCCAAACCGATAGAAAGCCAGCCAAAAGCGCTTTCCGAGATATCAGTTGGCGGGATTGGTGATGAAAACCTTTGAAGGTATCTCCCTTTTCGTAGATACCTTAGTCTTCTTCCAGAAGGATGTCTCCGTGGTCGTGCTCGTTCATCATCTGAAGGATGTCCTCCTCCACCAACCCGAATCGAGCTTTTTCGGGAGCCTTCTCTAGAGTGAGAAACAGATAATCTGCCCAACTCTTTGGCCTGTTTGAGTTTTCCTTGAAGCCACCTTGCACATCCAAGCAGATATAGAAGTGGCACATTAGTTCTTTGTAAGTCTCGAATAAAGCGGGCTCCTGTTTCTCTTGTAGCGCCAACTCCGCTTCGTAGGGGAAGTACTCTTCGTAAGGAAGAGAGCCTATTGGCAAGGCAGAAACCTCCCACAGCTCATGTAGAGCCATGCCCAGCTCGCCTACGGGAGTGAAGAAAGTCCCTGTAGATGGGCAGTACAGTTCGAGGATGGCATAGAAGTTGGCGACACTCATCCGAATGCCGTAACTTGTTGCCCTAACAGCTTCGTGAAGTCCAAGTCTTTCCAGATCTTCCCTGAAGTAAGTTAGGATGTACTGGGTCAGGTTCTTCCATCAGGCCTTCGGAGGGTGAATCTAACCCGGGGCTCTGAAGTCCGTCGCTTGATAGTTATCGCTGGCCTTTAAAAATTGATTGCCAAAAGTCTGGGCCATGGTCGGGTTCTCCCCCACCGGATGTCTTATAAAACGTTCTCAGGGTGCAGGCCCAGTATATACCTGCCTGATTGCAGCAATATATTTCAAACAATTGGCTCATCAGAGAGATGATTGCAGCAATACCCAGACCAGATATCAGCAATTCTGAACATGAGATCACCTGTCTGTGCGAAGAAGGTCCAAATGCTGAATGGATGTCTTGCTGCCCTCAATTGGCTCATCAGCTGATCCATAGACAAAATGCAAGCCGTTCTTCCTAGGCTTGAAGAAAAATGAAGCAGACTTCCGCTGGAACGAGGAATGTTTCAGGAGTTGAGGAGATACCTGGTCTCGCCCCTTTGCTATCGAAACCCACCCGGGGAGAGACACTGTATGTCTACCTCGCTGTTCCAGAGTCAGCAGTAAGCGGAACCCTAGTTTGAGAGAAAGAAGGCGTCTAGAAACCAGCGTACTACGTCAGTCACGCCATGAATGACCCTCAGATGAGATACTAAAGGCTGGAGAAGCTAGTGTTGTCTTTCTTCATCATCTCGAGGAAGCTCAAACACTACTTCCAATGCTTCCCGATCATAGTTCTCATTGAGCACCCCTTAAGGACCATCGTAAAAAATCCAGAGGCAACCAGAAGGATATCAAAATGGGCCTCTGGAGCTCAGGTCCTACGGACTCAAATACAAGCCGAGAACATCAAGGCCAGGTACTGGCGACTTCATCGCAGACTTCACCCCGGGAACCACAGAGTACGCCAACCAACTCGAAGAACGGATCCTGAATGTTGACGGAGCATCAAACAGGAAGAGGGTAGGAATCAGAATCATTCTCACCACCGCAGAGGGATCCATCATTGAACAGTCCTTCACCCTAAGCTTACCCACGTCTAACAACGAAGCAGAATACGAGGTTGTCATAGCTGGGCTTGGCTATTACCCTCGGAGTTACAAGCCTTGAAGCCCGTTGCGACTCCTCGCTAGTAGTCAACCATGTCAGCGGCGAATATGTCACAAGAGATTCTCGGATGGTAGAGCACCTTCAACTCATTCTTAAATTGAAGTCCAAAATTCCCTGATACAACTTCAAGTGGGTCTCCAGGTCCGCGAACAACCACGCAGACTCGCTTGCCAGCTTGGGGGCAGCCACGAAGTTCCAGTACAGACGGGAAATCCCCGTCGGACACATCACTAATCCGAGCGTCCAACAACCAATTGAAGAGGTTCTATGCCTCGACACCTCGCTAGGATGAAGGAGTCCTATTATTGCTTACCTAAAGGACGGGGCACTCCCCGACGACAGAGTAGAAGCAAGAAAACTCCAACACTTGGCCACCGGTACATATTCCTCGGAGACACTCTATACAAAAAATCCTACTCCAGCCTCCACTCTGACCCATATCTAAGATGCCTCGGTCCGGAGGAGGCTCGAAGAGTGATGCAGGAAATCCACGACGGAGATTGCGGGAACCATGCAAGAGGCTGCTCTCTTGCCCACAAGGTCATTGTTTTCTATCCGGAATCGGAAGAAAACTTTTTGTATTGATTTGAAGAAGATTACAAGTAAAAGAAATAAAAAATTACAAGTATTTCTCTTCTCGAGATTCTGGAAAAGTATGTCGGTGGGAATCTTTTCAGCGCGCGATCACTTTATCCCGTTGACGATGCAATCGGTCAGATGTTCAAGCCTTCCCTGGGGCTTGCCTGGTTCCAAAAATCCTCTGAAGATAGAAGACTTAGAGTGTTGGGACCCTGGATGAGAGAGAGTTAGTCTCTGGAGCTTTTGAAGCTTGGAAGCAAGAGATACCCTTTGCCAAAGGTCTCTTAAATCTGAAAATTTTTAGCCCTTCCTTCATCTTGCAAGAACTATTTATAGCCAAACAGGGATGTAACCGCCCCCTTGAATTCAACAAGGTTGAATCAGCCTATTAGCTTCGCGCCAGGCTTGATATAGCCTCACGGCAAAGCTAAAAAGGAGTTTCCAGCAAAGCTAGGGTGTTGGAAGCTGCTTACAGGTCTCCACTTATTGTGGGACCGAGTGGGCGGGTATAACGCCCACCAAGGCAACTAACTCCACTATTAAAAGTGGAGTTACAGCTGCTAATCCCCACATGGGAGATCTGAAAATGGTCAGATGACCTGGTAGAGTTCGCAGGAGAACTCTGTTAAGTTAGACCAATGTGTAGGCGAAGCTTCGCGCGAAGCTAGTTTGAGCTTCATGCCAAGCTAGTTCGAGGAAGCTTCATGCAAAGCTAGCAAGGCTTGCTTTGAGCAAAGCTAAGCCTAGTCCTCCTCGGTTGTTTTTAGCAAGTCTTTGGCATATCTGTGTCTTGGACATATAGGCAAGTTAAACACTGTCGGGACTGGTTGCTGAACTGTATTTTTAGAGGATGCCTGCCTTTTTTAAGCGTCAACAAAACCCCCTTAAAAATTTTCACAAATTCGTATGGATTGGTACGGATTTTAAAATACTTTGAACTTGAAGCCCATGGCATGCATTAGGAAGCACAGTGAGCTCATAGTAGAGCTAATGAGGAGCTTCGCATAAAGCTAACTCCAATGGGTTGATCTCATATACGGGGTAAACTTCAAATGAAGTTTCTTTAGCTTGCTGGCACGAAGCTATCTTGCTGGCGCGAAGCTAGCTTAAACCACTGTTGTGAAGCTATGACTTGTTCGCTTACGTGATGCTACCTTGGCAAGTGACGCTAAGGATTAGTTTTGCATTCTAGGATTGTTTTAACCTCCAGGCTGTCGTTTCAAATTTTGAAACGACAGATGTCGCACTCCATTTTAGGAGGCAATGCCAGACACTTCCGTGTCTATAAATAGCCAATGTGGCTATGTTAGAGAAGTCATCTTCTCCAAGAATTCTTGAAAAATTTAGAACTCTTCCGAGCTCTCAAAACTTTCGTCTTCTCCAGTTGATTTCTCAACTCCATGGCACCCAAACGTGCTAGCAAGGGGTCGCCGCGTCCCCATCCGTGACGGATCCTACTCCTGTAACTGCTCCTCTAGTCGAGGCGCGATCCATAGCAGGTCAGTAATGATCTTTAGAGGAGCTCCCTCCTCTCGTCTAACCATTACTGGCTCCAATGGGTTCCCCGACCCGTTAATGGCTATGGACCCTTTACTAGGGAATCTCATTTCCCTCAGAACTTGATCGAAATTGTTAGGGGATGAAATTTCCCTCATCCTCATGCAGTTAGCATAGGAAACTGAAGAGTTTCCTAAGGGAGCTTCTTCGCGAAGTTAGTCTGAAAAGACTATTCAGCTTTGGAGCGAAGCTAGGCCATAGCCTATTTAGGCGAGCCTAGTCTTTGCCTTGCAGGCGAAGATAGGCTTGGAACTTGTAGGAGAGGCTAGCTTGTTGGCCCAAAGGTCATTAACCTTAGTTTTGATGATAACAAAATATATGTAGTTATGTTTTTAATAATTTTATTTAACAAAGTTTCAGATTAACACTCTGTTGCATTTTGGCTCCATCACAAGACTCACACATTTGGAAGTTAAGAAGATGTATATCCCAGAGCCTAAGCATATGAAGAGCTCAAGGATCAAGTTTGCAAAAGAAGACTATATCAAGATTTGTATTTTTTCTTTTTGCATTTTAAATAGGATTTATAGCCGTTTGTTAAAACCAAGATGATATAGGTTAATAGCTCTTTTGGAATTGACACACACATCTTTCACATCTCTAAAGTGTTTAAAAAGAGTTCAAAGTATTTCTCTCTTCCGTTTTTCAGACTAAGTTTCAGAAAAACGAGTTTCGAAAAAAATCAGTTTTTGATGTAGAAAAGTGTTTTTACAGAATATAGTTCTAACTTTATTTTGTGTTGATCCATGATCACACACTAGTTCTATCAAGTCCCTAGAAGTCTGTTATGTATTTAAAGATTAAAGTTTATTTTGTCGAAAAAAGATTAGTTTCAAAAATATTTCAATAACAAGCTTTAGGCCAAAGGTCGATCGATCGGCTGGTCGATTGTAGGCAAAGCAGATTTGCTCTGTCGGTCGACCGAGCGATCGATCGACATGCACCAAAGTGCATTGTGTGCACTTTGGTCAACCTGGCGGTCGGCCGACTGCAAGAGATTTGCTCTCAGTTGGGTCCGATCGACCGTCCCGGTCGACCGACAGAGAGCTTTGCTCTCTGGTTGGGAAAAACGGTTGACCGATTAGTCGACCGCTATCCCCAACGTTCAGAAATCTGACCGTTGACGGTCGACCGGCCAGTCTGAAAAACACCTAGAGGGGGGGTGAATAGGTGTAAGTGCTAATCTAGAACTGTAACACCCCGCTCCCGGAATACGTACTTAGTTGCGTATTCAGATTTTTCGATCGTATTTTTCGATTTACTTCCTGTATTTGTTTTGTATTATGAGTTGTTTATATGATCGTTTTGTCTTGGATTGGGATTCGTGGACTCGGAGTCAGCCCTAATCTGAACCGGGAACCCGATCCTAGTGAATTGCTTGATTTGGTCTTTTCGCTATTCCGATTTGACCGATTTCAGTTTTAAACATCGTTTTCCAATATTTTAGATTTTTCATGATTTTCTGGAATTTTCCTGAATTAAGTTGTAAATCTTCAAAACCGGTGTCGACCAGTGCCACTGACCGATTCCCGGATTTTTAATTTACAAACGGAGTTGAATTTCTAGAAACGGCTTTCACATTATTTCTTAAAATCATATTTTCTATTTAAATACTTTTTCTGAGAATTTTCTGATTTTATCAAAATCCGGCCAACCCGGTGTAGACCGATATTAATGGTTGACTTTATGATTTTTATTTTGAAAATGAGATTGAATTTTTGAAAACCGATTTCACCAAAAATCTTTTTATAATATTTATTATTTTTGAAAATTTTTGGGAAGCTATCCAAGCTATTCCATTTTTTGGACTTTTCTGGAGTTTTCAGTGTTTTCCCAGATACCGGAATAGTATCCAGATATTTTCCCACTTTTCTCTCTCCTCGCAAGACGCGAGTTTCACCAACCTAGGATTCTGCATTTAATGCAGAGATCCTCTCCATACTGCATTTAATGCATTTCAGATCAACTCCCATCAAGTCATTATGACTTTTGTCCTTTTGTTAAACGCAGCCTTTTTGCATCATCCCTGGACGCGGCTTTAATTCCCGCGTTTGGCTCATTTTGGCCTAAACGCAGGTTTGAGGGCTGCGTTTAGAGAGGGAAACACAAGTTCTCTTTTTATATTCCTTTACTTTGAAAAGTATGCACATTATTATATTCATTCCTTTACCTTTATATAAACCCCACTCCCTTCTCTCTCTTCATTTATTTCTTCTCCTCCTCCTTTGTTTCCTGCAAGCATGCAACAGAGAATGAAATGGCAGCCCCATGAGCCCCTTGCTCCCCCCTTTGGCTAGCCATTCTCCATCTTCTCCACCTCCATTTTCACCACCAACACCACCACCTCATTCTCCTCCATCTCCTCCTCCATTTCAACCACAACACTACCTCCACCATCATCTTCTTCCTCTCTTTCCACCAAACAACCCATTACCTCCATTAACAAACTCCAACAACTCCACCTTCTCCTTTATCTTCTCCAAAAATAAACCACCACCATTAAAACCTCTCCACAAAGCCACCACCCCCTCTCCTTCTCAAGGGCCGGCCACCTCCTTTGGATTGGGGCCGAGCTCCTCTTCGTCGGGAATATCTCCGGTGATTATTCCGGTAATCGTTCACGATTATTCCGGTGATTATTCCGGCTCTGGTGATTATTTCGGTAATCGTTCACGATTATTCCGGTGATCATTCCGGCTCCGGTGATTATTTCGGTAATCGTTCACGATTATTCCGGTAATCTTTCCGGTGACAATCGCAACGACCAAACACTAAACACCACCACCCGAAATCACCTTCCCTCCTCTGTTTTATTGCTAACGCGGATCTCACTCCCGCGTCCAGGCAATTCCTAACGCGAGTCTTCGCGTTCTTGGCATCTGTTTAACGCGGCCTACGCGTTCTTGTATCAACGCGACGCGGAGTTCATGCTCGCGTCTGCGTTCTCCTCGCGTCCTGACTTGAACGCGGGTTTCGAACCCTGCGTTTGTGGGCATTTATGCAACGCGAACCCTGCGTCTGCGACCCCCGCGTCCCACTCTCAATCTCGCGTCCCCCTGTGCATACTCTCTCCCTGTACTCCCTCTCTCTCCATGGACTTTCCCTCTCCTTTCTCTTATTCTCTTTCTTTCTCTTGATTTCCCCTCTCTCTATCACTTTCTCTCTAACGCGTTGACGCGTTGATTACCTGGATTCCGGAGATCGGGAATTTCACTGTGTTTTCTAAAGACTTAGGCGAGTGTCCTCGCTCTCGCCTCCATTTGGGTTTCCCCGCTTGTCGGATCGTCATGTATTTTACTCCATATATATTTACCTGATATGATAAACTTGCCATGCCTGTCATGTACATACTACTATCTAACACCTGGTTGTATACCTGACACCTGACTTGCTACTACTTGACCCTGATTCATGTTATACTACCTGTCTCCAGTTATGGCTTGACTTATCACCTGACTCCTGTATCTCTTATATCGTGCTAACATGCGGCGGATCCTGATCTTGAATGGAACTAAGTGCCACACAGAGCAAAGTGTCACACATTGCACCAGGTGGGGGCCACCTCTTGAATCCGTGGGGGCCACCTCTAGAATCCAATTCCCTCAGAACAAAGTGCCACACTGAACAAAGTGCCACACCATACACCTGGTGGGGGCCACCTCTTGAATCTGTGGGGGCCACCTCTTGAATCTGAAGGGCTACTTTTCTCCTGCCTGTGCCGCTGAATGATAGCATGATGTGCCGTGATACAGTCATACCCGTTATGATTCCTGTTATGCCTGATATGACTCCCGTTATGTACTCCTGTTATGCCTGTTATGTGTTCCTGTTATGACCACCTTGTAACTCAGGTTGTACGCGCTTGGATTACGGTAACATGAGGTAAAGGTATATAGATGAGGGTTTCCTTGTTTGGATTATTCCTTCGAGGTACTAATCTCATGGAGCCGTGACCTGAACCTGTACAATCAAATTTGCCTGTATCGGACCTTACTTCGGATTTTCGGTTTTATGATTACTATATTATGCCTGCTTGCATCCTGCTTTACCACTCGTGTTCTATTCCACCAGTCTCCTGTTCTTATCTTATCATGCCCTGAGTACTTCCTGTTTGATATTTATTTGCTCCTGCCTGCTTCTGTTCACGACACGGTTTTCAATGCATGTTTATAATTCGGTTTTATCGATACACTTGTACTTATCTCAGCACGCCATCTGGCTTTTGTATCACCACTCGCCTGGGGAGTTCTATCTGACTCCCCTGGATCCTCATGTCCAGGTCATGGAGCTTGGAGCGTGTGGATTCCCCCTGTTGCTGATCAGAGTGGCGCAGCGGTAGCATGGATCCCCAGAAGACCATCTGGAGCTCTATCCTTCCAGGCCCCCTGCTCGGCTCTAGAGTTTTTCTGTTATGACTCTGAGCCTCCATTTGTACTGTTCATACTTGTACATCTCTTTATATTCTCGCAATTGCGCATATCAGTGATGTAATATTCATGTAATATTGGATCACCTCTGGTGATAACTTTGTAATTGTACTCATGTGTTGGAATGTATAATGCACCACGTGCTTCCGTACTCTGATTCTTGCCTGTACTGATGCTTAGCGTATATACGTGAGGGTATTTCTGACCTGCGTATATACGTCGCAGTAACGTCTCCGTACCCGCCGGATCGGGGCGTTACAGGTTGGTATCAGAGCCTAGGCTCTCGCATCCTCAGTACGTCCAGACGGCAAATTAATGGTAAAGAAATTTGTAACTGGAATGCATGAGTCCTGGTTATACAGTCCAACTATAAGTACAGAGTTATCTATTCTTGATCATCTTTCCCTTGATTCCTAATCCCTTCCATCTTTCCCCTGTTTTGATTTTTCGAAGCCTTTATACCAACTTAAGATATGGTTATACTAGAAAGGTAGTGGCTAGTTCTGAATGAAGCTATGACATGATCTCTTCGGCCAACTCTATGAAGCTCAGTATTCTCAGGATTGATTCACGATTGGGTTATCTTTCAGAAGATAGTATTCGGGTTCTTCTGCGGTTATTCTTTATTCTTGGCTATATTCTTCAGAAGCGATTGATGCCTGATCTTCGGAATTCTTAACTATCGGTCTTCTTTATTTATGGTCAGTATTATTCGGCATCGTTCAAAGATTCATACAGCAGGAAGTGCAGAAGACGTCTATATTCTGATTATTGTTCAGTCGACTTGGGAAGCCCTACCTGCAGTGATTCATATCTTGATTGGTATAATTCCTATCCTTGTCCTCTTTGTGTTCAATTTACCCCTTATCGAAATTGCGAGGACGCAATTTTTTGTAAGGTGGATGGATTGTAACACCCCGCTCCCGGAATACGTACTTAGTTGCGTATTCAGATTTTTCGATCGTATTTTTCGATTTACTTCCTGTATTTGTTTTGTATTATGAGTATATAATCGTTTTGTCTTGGATTGGGATTCGTGGACTCGGAGTCAGCCCTAATCTGAACCGGGAACCCGATCCTAGTGAATTACTTGATTTGGTCTTTTCGCTATTCTGATTTGACCGATTTCAGTTTTAAACATCGTTTTCCAATATTTTAGATTTTTCATGATTTTCTGGAATTTTCCTGAATTAAGTTGTAAATCTTCAAAACCGGTGTCGACCAGTGCCACTGACCGATTCCCAGATTTTTAATTTACAAACGGAGTTGAATTTCTAGAAATGGCTTTCACATCATTTATTAAAATCATATTTTCTATCTAAATACTTTTTCTGAGAATTTTCTGATTTTATCAAAATCCGGCCAACCCGGTGTAGACCGATATTAATGGTTGACTTTATGATTTTTATTTTGAAAATGAGATTGAATTTCTGAAAACTGATTTCACCAAAAATCTTTTTATAATATTTATTATTTTTGAGAATTTTTGGGAAGCTATCCAAGCTATTCCATTTTTTGGACTTTTCTGGAGTTTTCGGTGTTTTCCCAGATACCGAAATAGTATCCAGATATTTTTCCATTTTTCTCTCTCCTCGCTAGACGTGATTTTCACCAACCTAGGATTCTGCATTTAATGTAGAGATCCTCTCCATACTGCATTTAATGCATTTCAGATCAACTCCCATCAAGTCATTATGACTTTTGTCCTTTTGTTAAACGCAGCCTTTTTGCATCGTCCCTGGACGCGGCTTTAATTCCCGCGTTTGGCTCATTTTGGGCTAAACGCAGGTTTGAGGGCTGCGTTTGGAGAGGGAAACACAAGTTCTCTTTTTATGTTCCTTTGCTTTGAAAAGTATGCACATTATTATATTCATTCCTTTACCTTTATATAAACCCCACTCCCTTCTCTCTCTTCATTTATTTCTTCTCCTCCTTTGTTTCCTGCAAGCATGCAACAGAGAATGAAATGGCAGCCCCATGAGCCCCTTGCTCCCCCCTTTGGCTAGCCATTCTCCATCTTCTCCACCTCCATTTTCACCACCAACACCACCACCTCATTCTCCTCCATCTCCTCCTCCATTTCAACCACAACACTACCTCCACCATCATCTTCTTCCTCTCTTTCCACCAAACAACCCATTACCTCCATTAACAAACTCCAACAACTCCACCTTCTCCTTTACCTTCTCCAAAAATATACCACCACCATTAAAACCTCTCCACAAAGCCACCACCCCCTCTCCTTCTCAAGGGCCGGCCACCTCCTTTGGATTGGGGCCGAGCTCCTCTTCGTCGGGAATATCTCCGGTGATTATTCCGGTAATCGTTCACGATTATTCTGGTGATCATTCCGGCTCTGGTGATTATTTCGGTAATCGTTCACGATTATTCCGGTGATCATTCCGGCTCCGGTGATTATTTCGGTAATCATTCACGATTATTCCGGTAATCTTTCCGGTGACAATCGCAACGACCAAACACTAAACACCACCACCCCGAAATCACCTTCCCTCCTCTGTTTTATTGCTAACGCGGATCTCACTCCCGCGTCCAGGCAATTCCTAACGCGAGTCTTCGCGTTCTTGGCATCTGTTTAACGCGGCCTACGCGTTCTTGTATCAACGCGACGCGGAGTTCATGCTCGCGTCTGCGTTCTCCTCGCGTCCTGACTTGAACGCGGGTTTCGAACCCTGCGTTTGTGGGCATTTATGCAACGCGAACCCTGCGTCTGCGACCCCCGCGTCCCACTCTCAATCTCGCGTCCCCCTGTGCATACTCTCTCCCTGTACTCCCTCTCTCTCCATGGACTTTCCCTCTCCTTTCTCTTATTCTCTTTCTTTCTCTTGATTTCCCCTCTCTCTATCACTTTCTCTCTAACGCGTTGACGCGTTGATTACCTGGATTCCGGAGATCGGGAATTTCACTGTGTTTTCTAAAGACTTAGGCGAGTGTCCTCGCTCTCGCCTCCATTTGGGTTTCCCCGCTTGTCGGATCGTCATGTATTTTACTCCATATATATTTACCTGATATGATAAACTTGCCATGCCTGTCATGTACATACTACTATCTAACACCTGGTTGTATACCTGACACCTGACTTGCTACTACTTGACCCTGATTCATGTTATACTACCTGTCTCCAGTTATGGCTTGACTTATCACCTGACTCCTGTATCTCTTATATCGTGCTAACATGCGGCGGATCCTGATCTTGAATGGAACTAAGTGCCACACAGAGCAAAGTGCCACACATTGCACCAGGTGGGGGCCACCTCTTGAATCCGTGGGGGCCACCTCTAGAATCCAATTCCCTCAGAACAAAGTGCCACACTGAACAAAGTGCCACACCATACACCTGGTGGGGGCCACCTCTTGAATCTGTGGGGGCCACCTCTTGAATCTGAAGGGCTACTTTTCTCCTGCCTGTGCCGCTGAATGATAGCATGATGTGCCGTGATACAGTCATACCCGTTATGATTCCTGTTATGCCTGATATGACTCCCGTTATGTACTCCTGTTATGCCTGTTATGTGTTCCTGTTATGACCACCTTGTAACTCAGGTTGTACGCGCTTGGATTACGGTAACATGAGGTAAAGGTATATAGATGAGGGTTTCCTTGTTTGGATTATTCCTTCGAGGTACTAATCTCATGGAGCCGTGACCTGAACCTGTACAATCGAATTTGCCTGTATCGGACCTTACTTCGGATTTCTGGTTTTATGATTACTATATTATGCCTGCTTGCATCCTGCTTTACCACTCGTGTTCTATTCCACCAGTCTCCTGTTCTTATCTTATCATGCCCTGAGTACTTCCTGTTTGATATTTATTTGCTCCTGCCTGCTTCTGTTCACGACACGGTTTTCAATGCATGTTTATAATTCGGTTTTATCGATACACTTGTACTTATCTCAGCACGCCATCTGGCTTTTGTATCACCACTCGCCTGGGGAGTTCTATCTGACTCCCCTGGATCCTCATGTCCAGGTCATGGAGCTTGGAGCGTGTGGATTCCCCCTGTTGCTGATCAGAGTGGCGCAGCGGTAGCATGGATCCCCAGAAGACCATCTGGAGCTCTATCCTTCCAGGCCCCCTGCTCGGCTCTAGAGTTTTTCTGTTATGACTCTGAGCCTCCATTTGTACTGTTCATACTTGTACATCTCTTTGTATTCTCGCAATTGCGCATATCAGTGATGTAATATTCATGTAATATTGGATCACCTGTGGTGATAACTTTGTAATTGTACTCATGTGTTGGAATGTATAATGCACCACGTGCTTCCGTACTCTGATTCTTGCCTGTACTGATGCTTAGCGTATATACGTGAGGGTATTTCTGACCTGCGTATATACGTCGCAGTAACGTCTCCGTACCCGCCGGATCGGGGCGTTACAAGAACTAAATGCAAAACTAAGTGCGCTAAATGCGGAAGCTAATGCAAATTTTACAACACACTTAATACAACCAACAAGTGTAGCCGAATTCCCCGTGAAGGGCTCTGGACTAACTCCTCTTGATTCCCCTTGAATGGGTTGATGTGCTATGTGAAGCTCTTGTTGATTAAGTACAAGTGAGGCACACACAAACAACCAAGCATATACAAGATATAGCAATATGAAATATGCAAGGCAATACAAGCAAAGAGATATGTTATGGCAATATGAATTATGCTCAACACAGCAATATATGATATGAATGAAGTATGATGCTTTGCACAAATAAATGAGAGAGAGTTGAGAGACAAGTGGATCAAACGCAAAGGCCAAGATATGTTTCGAGGTTCGAGCACCTTGCTCTACATCCCCGCCTACACCACCGTGTAGGATTTCCAATCCACTATCTCCCACCGAGGGAACCTCTACCGAAGAGGATTTGTTACAACAATGGAGTACCGAACTCCTCTCTCAATACAAACACCTCCTCACACAAGAGGGGTAGGCCCTTAGCCAAACAACAACCAACACCTCTACTGAAGAGGGTTTACAAACCAACACTCCACCTCTCACTAGAGAGAGCAAACCAATCACCCGATCACCTCTACCAAAGAGGGATACAAGAAGAACAAGGGTGTTTACAACAAGTGATTTCTTTCAACCACAAATCAATCTCTCTTTCTTTTCTCTTTTTCCACAAAACAAATGATCCTAATAGATTAGGATAGAAGATAGCTCAAGTGTGGAAACAAGGTGTTTTTGGAAACAAGCAACAAAGAAAAACTACTTGAGAAATCTCTTGTAGATGATAGAAAATGAAAACCAATACAATATCCCAAAACCTAGTTTTCTTTGATTTTCCAAAAATCCAAAACAATAAAGATTGGAAGTTTAAAGCACAAAACTCTTTTTAAAACTCTTTTAAAACAGTAGAGAAAGTCTGGAAATTTTGTCTCTAAAAACCTTGGCCAAAAACCCAAAGAGATGGGGTTTTTATAGGCCCATCAGAAAACTAGCCGTTAGGCTGAGCTGGCAGTCTGACAGACTGCCGGTCGACCGCCAACGGTCAGAAATGTGACCGTTGGGCAACCACGGTCGACCGGCCCGGTCGACCCAAACAAACAGAGAGCTCTGCTCTCAACCCGGTCGACCCGTACGGTCGACCGAGTTTGTGTCTTCCAGACGTGCACATCTGTGCACGTCGGTCGACCCGACGGGTCGACCGGCCCTTGGTGTGGTCGACCGTCTGGGTCGACCGACCGGCCTGTCAACACAAACCTGGGTCAGAAAACTGGGAAAAAATATTTTTGAAAAATCTTTTATCTTTTCTGAAAATTCCATAAAACTTGTTTTACCATTTTATATTGAAACATAAACAAGTGATAAAAATTTCAAGACATATATCAATCATATCAATTCAATTTTGAGTCTTGCAAATTTTATCAAAACCAACACTTGTATTTTTATCAAACTTGATTTTTCCAAAACATGAATAGGATAGTCAAAATAAGTTTGTCTAGCAAGTTTAAAGCATGTATGTATATCTAGAACATATCTAATATACATAGGAATAAAGTAAACTTGTTTTGATCTACTATTCATGAAAACTAAAAACCAAATCATGAAACGTGTGTGTTGTGTGCACTTGAGCATATCAACTATACTAAGCTTTACAAATGGATCTAAACACACTATCTAAACTAGGATACCTAAGTCTTCTTGATGATCTTCCATCTTCAAGTAGACTTGCTCCCAAATGTGATCCACCGAGTGCAAAGGTATGATCTTTAAGCTTTGGCACCGGAATCACCATGAAAAGCTTCTAAACTCCTTGTTGAAGCTAATCACCAACTAATATCTTGGTTAATGATCTGAAACTTAAACAACACAAGATTATTAGTAAACATAACTACATGAGTTAATCATCATCAAAACTAGGATGGAAAGGCCTTTGGGCCAACAATCTCCCCCTTTTGATGATGACAAAACTCATGGAGTTATATATGCATGGATTAAAGTTAAGCTTCAAAGAAGCTCCCCCTTAACTCATGCATAAACAAATAAATAAAAGATATGCAATGAATGTACATATAAACATGTATTCATCAACATGCATAAAACACATAAACATGTTCTAGAAGCTCTAGATACCAATTAAATTAATAAACCAATTAAAATAATAAAACATTAACAAAAACACTAGATGCTCTAGATACCAATTACCAATTAAACTCAATATTAAACTTAATATATGCAAAAACATAAGTATGCATATATAAACTCAAAATCTTTCTCCCCCTTTTTGTCAATCATCAACAAAGGGGTAAACAAATAAACAAATAAATGAGGGGTAAAAATCTTTCTCCCCCTTTATGACAATCAAAACAATAAAACAATGTTCTCCCCCTTTTTGTCTAAAACAAAAACAAAGTCAATAAGGGGTGACTATAAAAGCATGATATCAATTAAAAATATGTCAAAGAAGCATCTTGATATCAATTGAAAATAAACAAAGATCAATAAATGTTATATGCTATATACATTTATGAAGAGGAAGACGCTAAGTTAGCTTCCCTACACATATGCATTACATGAAGGAGGGATGTTAAGCCCTAATTCACATAACACACATTATGTAATGAATAAGAGGAGATGTGAAGCTCCCCCTACACACATGTACCACATAAAGAAGAGATGTTAAGCTCTTCAATACACAATACACTCATCATGAATCTATATGTAGAAGAGATGTTAAGCTCTCCTTGCATATAGTCAATACAAATCAAAACTTTTGTAATTTTTCTTTAAAACAAAATTTTTAGATACCAATTTAAAACACAATACATCTTGATATCAAAAGATAGTATTTTTCTTTTTAAGCCATACAAACAATTTTGATATGCTTAAAATAAACATCATAAAGTGTGGGAGTTGAAATCAAATACTAATTGAAATATGAAAATCGAATTTTCTCCCCCTTTATGAAATACCAACAAAACTCATGCATAGGCTTGAAATAAGATTCCAATTGAAAACTAAATCAATTGAAATAATAGTAAAGCTCAAGCTCTAGCATAAACAAGATTTGTGCAAATTTATATCTTAAGCACAAATAAAACAAGTATATGTGTATGAAATAGAATGAGTACCAATCACCAATAGATGATACCAATTGAAAATATACATACACAATAATCATATGAGTATACAAAAAGATCAAAATGATACCAATTGAAAGAGTTCAATGATACCAATTGAAATAACAATACTAGCATGGTATAACTCATATCAAAACGAAGAATACGAACTAGTTAAAATGAAAAGTGTTGTTAACTGTTGACACTTAAAAAAGACAAGATTCTTATTGGTCCGAACAATGTCTAAACTTGTTGACATTTACAAAAGACAAGTGTGTTGGCCCAAGAGGTTACACTCTCCAATTGTTTTGTGTTTTGATGATGACAAACTAAATTAGAGCTATTTGGTTCTAACAAGTTTGTTAAGATGAGTTTCAGGTTTTGTACCATGTTTAGAGACCATTTGCTTAGCTATTGCAAGAACTTCTAAGTTCCACCAAGTAAGGAAGGCAAATTGCACATCAAGGAAGGATCATAGAAGAGAAGGCACTAGCAAGGCATTGGATGGCTCAAAGACTTGAAGATAGCTCAAGAAGTCTTCATGTAATTTGTTTTTCAGTTTATAGTATGTTAAAGAATAGTGGATAGGTTTGAAGCTCTATCACACACGTTTTTGCGCACATGCTCATTCCAAAATAATTTCTTATAAATTATACAAAAATATTTTGCATACAAGTTTTTGCCTACAGATACATCTTTATATTTTATACTATTCCCTGTTCAAAAGTATTTTTGTTAAAATCAAAATCCTCTTTGTTTTCTTTCTTAAAATTGATTTTTGACCTGATCCGGTCGACCGGGACAGTCGACCGAGTCTGTGTCAGTCTGGTCCGGTCGACCGGACCAGTCGACCGCAGTTCTGGCAGAGGCACGTATCAGTGTGCATGTCTGCCAGTCGACCGGGGCAGTCGACCGAGATATTGTTTTTGCTCACAGGTTGTTTCAGTCGACCGGGTCGGTCGACCGCTGGCCTATAACGGTCAAATTTTTGATCTATCGGTCGACCGGCCCAGTCGACCGATGTGTCCGTTGAACAGTAACGGGCAGATTTTTAGTGAGCTGTTTATTTTTGTCTTTTGTGTTTAAAAATTCGTTTAAGGATATATTTTGATCTAATTACCTCCTAAACTTCAGTAATTATGTTTTATCCCTAAACCCTAGCCCTCTCCTATAAATAGGGGTGTTTGGGGAGAGATTTGTGACAACAATTTTTGCTAGAAAATTCAAAAGTTTAAGGCTTTCAAAAGAGACTTGTTTCTTGGTTTTTGTGCTGAATTTCTCACTGATTTTCTGAAGGGTTTTTAAATACTCTCTGATTTAATTTTCTTTCTTCACTTACAACAAGAGCTTCATTCCTACTCAATATTCTCTAAGGACCTTTGTAAGGGAAGAGATATTTGAAAAAGAGAGAGTTTGTGGTCTTTTGACTACCAAGGAAATTACTTGTTCTTGAGATTGTAGGAGTTGGGTACTCCATTGTATTTGAGATCTTTGTGATAGTGGAAGTGGTCGGAATCCTTCTGAGGAAGGCGGGGAGTAGAGCTGGGTGCTCGAACCTCGATAACATATCCTTGTGTTTGCGATTGGTTTACATTCTTGCAATTCTTACTCTACTTTGATTGCACTTATTACTTGCTCATCATATTCATTGTCATACTTACTTGCTTGCATTCATCTTGTGATTCTTGTTTGTAATTGTTGTAACTTTAAATTTTTATTTGCCCTTTGATTAGCATTGTCACCTATTCACCCCCCTCTAGGTGACTTTTCAATTGGTATCAGAGCTTGGACTCTAGGTTTGGCTTAACATCCATAGAGAGATCCTTAAATATTGCTAATCAACATTTTCATTTCATTTATTCATCACTAGTAAACATGGCCGACAACATTAAATCCCCACCTAAATTTGATGGCCTCAATTTCCCAATTTGGAAGGTTAGGATGACTATATTTTTGCAATCTTTGGGTAGCTTAGTAGCCAAGTCCTTGACCAAACCCTATGAAGCACCCGATGGTGATGAGAGCACTTGGACCGACCTTGACTTTAAATTATATGAGGCTAACTCCAAGGCCCAAAACTCCCTATTAACCGCCTTGAATGAGGATGACCTTACACGGGTAATTCATTGCCAATCCGCCTATGAGATTTGGCAACACTTATTGGTCACACACGAGGGGACTTCACAAGTCAAGAGAGCTAAGATAGATCTCTTGAGGTCCCAATATGAGTCATTTAAAATGCTTGATGATGAGTCTATTGACAGTATGGCTACAAGGTTTACTAAAATCACTAATGGTCTTTCTTCCTTAGGTGATGACATCTCCAACGATCAAAAGGTGCGGAAAGTAATTCGGGCTCTTCCTTCATCATGGGAGATCAAGGCCACCACCTTGAAGGAGTTGAACGACAAGGACGAGATGGACCTCATTAGTCTCATTGGGAACTTAAAGACCCATGAGATGGAGAAGAAGGCAAGAGAAGAGGCCACTACTTCAAAGAAGAAATCCATAGCCTTCAAGACTTCATCCACCAATGATGACGATGAAGATGATGAAGAAGAAGATGAGGAGCTAACTCTACTTGTGCGAAATGTCAAGAGGTTGTACCGAAAGAACAAGTTCAACTTCCGGAGAAAATTTGAAGGCAAAGAGGAGCGGAAGATCATATGCTACAATTGCCGCAAACCCGGACATATCATGGCGGATTGTCCGGAATTCAAGAAGAAAATGACTTCCTCCTTCAAGCCAAAGAAGCCGGAGGAAAAGAAAGCTTACAAAGCAACATGGGATTCGGAAAGCGAGTCCGAAGAGGAGGTGGATCAAGCTAATATGTGTTTCATGGCAAACACACCCAAGGTAACCCCTCAATCCCTTGATGATGAAGATGATGATGTAAGTAAGGAAGTTCTAGTGCATGCTTTTGTAGAACTTTCTGAAACTTATGATAACAAGAAACTTGAATGCATAAAATTACAAAAAGAAGTTGCTTTTCTTAAGAATCAACTTGCCATTATTTCTAAAGAAAAAGATGATATTTCTTCTAATTTCATTTCCATGCAAAAAGAATTTTGTGCCTACAAGAGTACTTGTAAGGCAAAATCTCCTATTATTGATGAAAAAGAAATTTCCTCTTTTAAATCCAAAATGAATGATTTTGAAAAAGTTTTAAATGATTGTGCTTTCAATACTAAGAAACTTGAGAACATGTTTTCTAAAAAGCACACTTCACATGCTAAAATTTCACAAGATAAAAATTCTCATGCTAGCACCTCTCATGCTCATGCTCACAATGCTCATGCTCACAAATCACACACCCATTATGCTTTTAAATATGGTAGAGTATATAGATGCACATATTGTGGTAAAAATGGACATTTAGCTAAGTTTTGCTATGATCAACTAAATAGAACAAATAATCTTGTTTGGGTTCATGACACTAACCCTAGAGGACCCAAGAAAATGTGGGTACCAAAATCAAGTCTTAAATTGTTTGATGTAGGTACACACCAAAGCTCCAAGACGTAGGGAGCGGTGGTACCTTGATAGTGGTTGTTCAAGACACATGACATGGGACATCAACAACTTCACAACCCTATCAAGGTACATGGAAGGTGGCACCGTCACCTTCGGGGATGACTCCAAAGGAACTATCATCGGTATAGCTAACATTCAAATTGGTGCATCTCCTATTATTGAGAATGTTGTTTTAGTAGATGGTTTAAAACATAATTTGCTTAGCATTAGTCAACTTTGTGATCGTAGACTTAAAGTTGTTTTTGATGATACTTCTTGTAAGATTTTTGATGTTAAATCCGATGTTTGTATTCTCACCGGTTTTCGTGATAATAATGTTTATATTATTGACATGCTTAATTTAGATTGTTCTACTAAATGCTTAAATGCTTTTGATGAAAATTCTTGGCTTTGGCATAGAAGATTAGGACATGCATCTTTTGACCATATTTCTAGGATTAATTCAAAGGAATTGGTGAAGGGTATACCTTGCTTGAATTTTGAGAAAGACCGCATTTGTAGTGCGTGCCAACTTGGGAAACAAATCAAGTCTTCCTTTAAACCAATCAAGGATATCATGTCAACTAGGCCTTTAGAATTAATTCATATGGATCTTTTTGGACCAACTAAAACTAAGAGTTTAAATGGAAGTAGATTTGCATTTGTTTGGTTGATGATTTCTCCCGTTTTACTTGGGTTTTCTTTTTACAAAATAAAGATCAAACTTTTTCTCATTTTAAAATTTTTCGAAAAAGAGTTGAAAAAGAAAAGAGTTTTCCGATTTTGAGAATAAGGAGTGATAGAGGTGATGAGTTTGTTAACCAACTCTTCATGACTTATTTTGATGAAAAGGGAATTAAGCATGAAATGTCTTGTCCTAGAACTCCACAACAAAATGGAGTTGTAGAAAGGAAAAATAGAACACTTCAAGAGATGGCTAGGACAATGATAAGTGAATATGACTTCCCTCACTATTTATGGGCCGAGGCCGTAAACACCGCATGCTATATATCGAATCGTATTTATTTGTGCAAAAATTCTTCAAAAACATCATTTGAAATGTATCATTCTAGAAAACCAAATGTTGCATATTTTAAAGTTTTTGGATGCAAGTGTTTTATTTTGAATACTAAGGATAATTTGGGTAAATTTGATGCTAAGGCTTATGAGGCTATCTTTGTTGGATATTCCTCTACTAGCAAAGCATATAGAGTTTTCATTAGATCTTCTCAAACCATTGAAGAATCCATGCATGTTAAGTTTGAAGAATCTAATGTGTTTGTTGAGAATGTTGTAGAGTTTGAACCATTAGGTGAAGACATGGAGAGACTATCCTTGAAGGACTCACCCGCTCAAGAAGAAAAGCTAGATCCTATTGGTGAAGTTCAAGAGGATAAGGAGGAAAGCACTCAACCGCTTCCTAAAGCTTGGAGATACGCTACAAATCATCATAAGGAGCTCATCTTGGGTGATGCATCTAAAGGAGTCACTACGCGCTCCAAACTCCATGACCTATGTGGTAACTTTGCTTTCATTTCTCATTTTGAACCAAAGGCATTCTCGAAGCCGAGACGGACCCATATTGGTTGCTTGCCATGCAAGAGGAACTCAATCAATTTGAGCGCAACCAAGTTTGGCACCTTGTTCCTAAGCCCCACGATAGACCAATAATTGGTACTAAGTGGATCTTTAGAAATAAGATGGATGAGTCCGGAAATGTCATTAGGAGTAAAGCTAGGTTAGTGGCCCAAGGTTACACTCAAGTTGAGGGAATTGACTTTGAGGAGACCTTTGCACCCGTAGCACGGCTTGAAGCCATACGGATGACACTAGCTTTTGCATGTTTTAAAAATTTTAAACTTTTTCAAATGGATGTAAAAAGTGCATTTTTAAATGGTTTTATTAATGAAGAAGTTTATGTTTCTCAACCTCCCAGTTTTGTTGATCATGTTCATCCCGATTTTGTTTTTAAACTTGATAAAGCTTTGTGTGGATTGAAACAAGCTCCAAGAGCTTGGTATGAAAGGCTTTCTAGTTTTCTCATTTCAAGTGATTTTATTAAAGGCAAAGTGGACACAACTCTTTTTACTAAGCATGTTGATAATGATATTTTAATTGTGCAAATTTATGTTGATGATATAATTTTTGGATCTACTAATGAGCTTTTATGCAAGGATTTTGAGAAAGTCATGCAACTTGAATTTGAAATGTCTTCAATGGGTGAGCTAAATTTCTTCCTTGGACTCCAAATCAAGCAATTGCAAGACGGAACCTTCATTAACCAAGCCAAGTACGCAAAGGAGCTAGTAAAGAAGTTTGGACTTGAAGGATCAAAGGCTTGCAACACTCCAATGGCAACTACAACCAAGCTTGATAAGGACGAACAAGGTAAAAATGTTGATATTAAATTATATAGAAGCATGATAGGAAGTCTTTTATATTTGACGGCAAGTAGGCCGGATATCATGTTTAGTGTGTGTCTTTGTGCTAGATTTCAATCGTGTCCTAAAGAGTCTCATCTTATTGCGGTAAAACGCATTATTCGTTATATTAAGGGTACTATTGGAATGGGTCTTTGGTATCCGAAAACTAGAGATTTTTCAATGACTAGCTATTCGGATGCCGATTATGCGGGTTGTAGAGTAGATAGAAAGAGTACTAGTGGGACATGTCAATTTCTTGGTAATTGTCTTGTTTCATGGTCCTCTAGGAAACAAAATTCCGTAGCTCTCTCAACCGCCGAGGCGGAGTATGTTACCGCGGGGGCTTGTTGTGCACAAGTCCTTTGGATGAAACACACTCTCCTTGATTTTGATTTGCACTTTGATTATATAAAAATATTTTGTGATAATACTAGTACTATACACATGACCAAAAATGCAAATCAACATAGTAAGACCAAGCACATTGAGATTAGATATCACTTTCTTAGAAATCATTTTGAGAAAGGTGATATAGATATTGATTATGTTTCCACGGATTTACAACTAGCCGATATTTTCACTAAACCTCTTGATTTTGCTAGATTTTCGTTTATTTGTGGAGAACTTAATGTTTGTATTATTGAATAGACATGTTTTTCATAACCCTTTTTGATGTATGACAAAAAGGGGGAGAATAAGTTTACATGACAAAAATAAGGTTCATTTGGTCTTGGTTCCATATGAATTTATATGCTTTAAATTTTAAAGATTTGTTTTATGAATTTTATGTTTATGTATGTATGAGTTTTTGAATTCATGTATTTTGAGAATTCTTGTGTTTTAGTTTTGTGTTTTAGTTGTTTTGGTATTTTTGGTATCAAGAGCAATTTTTGTGTTTTATATTAGTTTCAATAATTGGTGCATCATTTCAATTATTGGTATCTAGAGCATATTCTTGTGTTTTATGTATAGCATAATTTGAGGGGGAGTTTTCTCCTCCCTATATTTTTGTCAATAGTCTATTTGTTTTGTCATCATCAAAAAGGGGGAGATTGTTGGCCCAAGAGGTTACACTCTCCAATTGTTTTGTGTTTTGATGATGACAAACCAAATTAGAGCTATTTGGTACTAACAAGTTTGTTAAGATGAGTTTCAGGTTTTGTACCATGTTTAGAGACCATTTGCTTAGCTATTGCAAGAACTTCTAAGTTCCACCAAGTAAGGAAGGCAAATTGCACATCAAGGAAGGATCATAGAAGAGAAGGCACTAGCAAGGCATTGGATGGCTCAAAGACTTGAAGATAGCTCAAGAAGTCTTCATGTAATTTGTTTTTCAGTTTATAGTATGTTAAAGAATAGTGGATAGGTTTGAAGCTCTATCACACACGTTTTTGCGCACATGCTCATTCCAAAATAATTTCTTATAAATTATACAAAAATATTTTGCATACAAGTTTTTGCCTACAGATACATCTTTATATTTTATACTATTCCCTGTTCAAAAGTATTTTTGTTAAAATCAAAATCCTCTTTGTTTTCTTTCTTAAAATTGATTTTTGACCTGATCCGGTCGACCGGGACAGTCGACCGAGTCTGTGTCAGTCTGGTCCGGTCGACCGGACCAGTCGACCGCAGTTCTGGCAGAGGCACGTATCAGTGTGCATGTCTGCCAGTCGACCGGGGCAGTCGACCGAGATATTGTTTTTGCTCACAGGTTGTTTCAGTCGACCGGGTCGGTCGACCGCTGGCCTATAACGGTCAAATTTTTGATCTACCGGTCGACCGGCCCAGTCGACCGATGTGTCCGTTGAACAGTAACGGCAGATTTTTAGTGAGCTGTTTATTTTTGTCTTTTGTGTTTAAAAATTCGTTTAAGGATATATTTTGATCTAATTACCTCCTAAACTTCAGTAATTATGTTTTATCCCTAAACCCTAGCCCTCTCCTATAAATAGGGGTGTTTGGGGAGAGATTTGTGACAACAATTTTTGCTAGAAAATTCAAAAGTTTAAGGCTTTCAAAAGAGACTTGTTTCTTGGTTTTTGTGCTGAATTTCTCATTGATTTTCTGAAGGGTTTTCAAATACTCTCTGATTTAATTTTCTTTCTTCACTTACAACAAGAGCTTCATTCCTACTCAATATTCTCTAAGGACCTTTGTAAGGGAAGAGATATTTGAAAGAGAGAGTTTGTGATCTTTTGACTACCAAGGAAATTACTTGTTCTTGAGATTGTAGGAGTTGGGTACTCCATTGTATTTGAGATCTTTGTGATAGTGGAAGTGGTCGGAATCCTTCTGGGGAAGGCGGGGAGTAGAGCTGGGTGCTCGAACCTCGATAACATATCCTTGTGTTTGCGATTGGTTTACATTCTTGCAATTCTTACTCTACTTTGATTGCACTTTTACTTGCTCATCATATTCATTGTCATACTTACTTGCTTGCATTCATCTTGTGATTCTTGTTTGTAATTGTTGTAGCTTTAAATTTTTATTTGCCCTTTGATTAGCATTGTCACCTATTCACCCCCCCTCTAGGTGACTTTTCAAAGTGACAGACGAGCTGAAGACCAGTTTTCCACCCATCCCCGAGGGACAGGGAAGCAACTTGGACTCCACTGATCCAGCAAGCAGACAGTGAACCCGGATTGTTTCTGAAAAGACCTCAGCAGGTCTAAGATGTTAGCACTTAGCATTACATGAACCCAAAGGGATAGCCTCGCTTGAGAGGCTAGTATCACCCGACTTCGCCTTGAAGCCATCCAAAGCCTCGCCAGGAAGCTAACTCGCAACTTCGCCACAGGGGACTTCCAGCTCCGCCAAAAGGTTTCTTTCGGACTTCGCTGAGAAACTGCCTCTAGCTCCGCTGCGAGCTCAATGCGGGCAGTGCTGCTATGAATCTGCTACGGTCAACCTTTGACCAATCAAATCTCCGGATGAGATCGGATCCAATCAGATCAAATCCAATTAAGATCGAATCAGAGATCAAATTTGACAGTTGATTGCCACAATCTCTTGACTCTCCTAAAACGAGTAAAGAGATTAAGGGAAATCTTCCAACGATATGGAAAGGATCAAGAAGATCAACCGACCTGCCATTTCTAGCTCCGCAGAAGCTATCCTAGCCTCGCAGCAAGGCTACTTTCTAAATTCAAACAGATTCGGTTCAATCTGTTTCTATATCTTCAAAGGGGACGATTATACCCTTGCTCTCCCTATAAATAGCCCACCAGGGGCACAAGGAGAAGAGGATGCGCAGAAGAGCTCCACAAGCAGAGGCTTCTTCATAACACACCGTGCGCTCTCGAATTCAGAGACCTTTTAGAGAATTGCTTTCTCTATCCAGGGTGTTGATACCCTAACATCGTCCTTCTTCTCAAGGAATCTCCGGAACCAGGCGAGAAGGAATTCCTAATTGAAGGCGATTTTGAGAAGCAGCAAGAGGGTTCTACCAACCTTCTATTCTCTGATTCCCCGAACCAGGCGAGAAGGGAATCTCATCGCTCGCATCGTCAAAGGGACAAAGTGATCGCGCGCTGACCAGACTCCTATCGGCACACTTCTCCAGAATCTCTGAGGAGATCTACTTGTAATCTTTTTAAGAATACTTGTAATTTAGCTCCTCAAACTCTTTTTTGTAAGTTCTCCCTTTGCAAACTTAATGAAAAACAAGATGGCGACTCCGTTGGGGAAGAAATTCTTCACTGCCGAGAATCAAGTGTCGCAATGCGACGAACAGACCTTCGGGTCTTACTCTGAATTCAGAAAAGCCGGTGCAGCCAGAGCCCCTCTGGCTAAATCTTCAAGGAAAGTCTCTGCGGAGACTGAAAAGGTTCCCTGCGAACCTACTGCGGTTATTTGGCGCATCAAGGAAGCATGTCCGCAGTCTGATTCCTTCACTTGTGAAAACTTGGTGGTTCAGTTCGATCAAGGAAGATTTGAAGAAGTCCTTTCTGGGGGTGGCCCAATGCTTCGAGCACGGAAGCATAGGAAGGTTTCCACGGCCAAGATTTTAAAGCAGAAACCGGAAGCAGAATTCTGCCAACACCCCTCAGCCCCGCGCGTGGCTAATCAGGTTCCTTGCGAACCTAAGTCTCCTCTGCCAAGGCAGGTATGGAAGCCTAAGCAGAAGTCTCCGACCGAAGCTTCAGGCGTAGCTACGCCTAAACCGTGCCTCTCTCGCGAAGAAAAAGGCAGGATGCCTGTCTGCTCCAGTCATAAAATCAAGACGGCAATCATACCGTCACCCGATTCAAGAGCAGCAATGCCTCGCGCCGGCCTCGTTCTCATGAGCGAAGCTACTGTACCACAGCGTACGCGCAGGGTTCGTGACCGCGAAGCTGAAGCCAAAGTACTATCTAAGGCTAATTGCCTTCGCAGCAGCATAGCGGGTAAAGCGCCACAGCGCGCTCCGCTTTCCAGTGCGTCGAGCACTAAGCTCTCGCTTTATGGCGAAGCTAGAACCAAAGCACTATTCAGTGCTAATCCCTTCTGCAGGGATAAAAGAAGCAGGACATCGTCCTATGTGCGATCCAAAAGAGCCTTTGCGCTCGATTGCAGAGACCCAACCGGGTCCGATCTGAGGAAATTGTTGACAAATAGACAAACCTCTTCCCCCTGTTGTCGACAAGTGGGATGTCAGCTGGTGACACTCCACTCGGTCCATTGCCCGCTGGGACCAATCCCCGCCACGCCTCCAAGACGACGGTCAGTCTTTGATCGACTATCGGTACAGGCTCCGGGGAAACACCGCAAAAGGAGCATCTCGTGAGATCTACCCTCTGCATCCGTCAATATGACCGAAAGAGGACGAGAGTCCCCTGATCCAGACTACAGCCCAGGCTTAGGCGAAGTCTTGGTGCAAGAAGAAGGTGTTTTCCGGAACACCAGATCCAGGGTGGCGATACCCTACACTTATGAACAGCCTTCTTCCTCGACGGCCCTAGCCTCGCCAGAACCCAGGAGATCACTCCAGCCATCAGATGAGAAGATGAAGACAGTGGGTACGCCTCTTCGGCGACAGTTAGCTCGGTGCGAACAGACAAAGTATCAGTCAACATGGCTGATAGCACTAACGACGACCTTCGTCGGCGCCTGGAAGCTCAGGAGCAAACTTCCAAAACCCAGCAAGAAGCTCTGGACAACATTCAACAGATGCTCGCTCAACTCCTCAGTGACCGGAACAACAATGATGCTGGGAGCAATCACGATGAGGAGGAACATTTCAGCAATGAGCAGCCAAAGATGGAGAAATCCAAAGAGGGTTCTTCCTTAGACGCCGAAGTCCTTAAGGGCTCCAGGCTCAAATCGCATCCCTAGCTCAGAGGGATGAATTAAAGAAGTTAGGGGCAGTCCGTCCTTATCCGCTGGAGTGGGATTTGGTGCCATATCCACCGAAGTTCAAACCACCAACGTTGCATACCTATGACGGAAAGAGCTCGCCAAATCAGCACATCTACTATTTCCGGTCTCAGACTGGTAATGTTATAAGGAATGACGCCATCATGGCTAGGCTGTTCATTGGTACCTTAAAGGGGGGTGGCATTTGACTGGTTCCGAAGTCTCCCTCCGGGCTCTATCAACTCCTGAATCGACCTGGAAACTCGGTTCCTCTCTCGTTTCTATGAGGACGATACCGAAGTAACCATGGACAAGCTCCTCTCTACTGTGCAGAGGAAGGGCGAATCTGTCCGTGACTACATCGAACGATTCAGAAATTTATCCTTGATGTACCCAGCAGGGATGCCATTACCCATGCTCTTACAGACATGCAGACACAACTTTCTAGACCAAGTGGAAGTTCGCATGGGGGCTGTTAAAGCCCACACTTGGAAAGAATTGGTCGAACAAGCTGAGATAGCCGAGAAGTCAGCTAAAAAGTTCGAACCATCCGCCCCTAGAGGCAAGTGGGGGATGAACAACAAAGGGCGTAGCGACCTACCGCAATCTTCTCAAGCTAAAGGCAAAGAAACTATGTCTGTAGAGTTATCCGGAGATGTGCAGCCGAAGGCCAAGAAGAGCGGCTTCAACAATCAGGAGCCCAAGTTCCCTCCGAAGCAGTACTCCTTCAAAGACGATCAGGTGGTCACGATATTCCATCTGCTCCACAAAGGGAACAAAATGAAGCTGCCAGATGCTCGGCGTCCCAATGAGATAGGGCGCACAAACGACCCTAAATACTGCCTCTACCATAGGATGATTCACCATCCTACTGACAAGTGTTATGTCCTCAAGGACAGAATACAAGCTCTGGTCGATGCCGGGGTTCTGACGTTGAAGACGGAGCAGAAGAAAGTCACTGCCAATATGGTGACTCTTGAGTTCGGCAAAGCTCCGAAGGTCACAGTTCCTGACGGGACTTATTCAGTCCCTGCGCCACGGTTGGAAGTCAAGCATCTTCCAGCTACAGCTCAAAACAATAAGGGTCTTGTTCCCTTAACATTGGAGACAGGAGAAGTCATGTGGATACATCCATACCTCGTCCAGGATGTACAGCGGGATCCAAAGCAACCCAACTCAAAGGGCAAGTCTTGCAATGTCATCTCCATCCTGCCAGACGACGGCAATCTTACATCGGCTTCCCTCAGTGAATCAGAAGGAGAAAAGCTTGCTTGCACGGCGCAAGCCGATGCGCCTCAACAGACGGGCACCCGATCCGGAAAATCATACTTGAGGCAGTATGAAAAGTCTACTGACGAGACACAATAGCAAACGACGTCAGTACAAGTACCAGCATCCACTCCAATCCCAACCAAGGGAAAAGAGAGGCCTAAGGAGGTACGATTCGACCACGTGTTGAAGAAACCACCAGGCCAAGGGTTTGATACGCCCTTTCGGTTTGACATATTGGCTCAGCTGGCCAATATCCCAGCTCGTATCACTATACACGAGCTCCTTCGCCTCTCAAAAGAGACAAGAGAAGCACTCAGGGATGCGCTAGTCAATTCAGAATCCTTTCTGACATGCATGCCTGAAATCCCTAACGACGACGTTCAGTCTCCTTGCCCAGAATGTCATCATGCACAATCAAAGGTGCCTGCCATTACATTCACAGCGGAAGATATGCTTCTCAAAGACAACAAGCATGATCGACCTCTGTACTATACCGGATATATCGGTTCAACGTGCATCGAAAGAATACAAGTCGATCCGGGGTCCGCACTCAGCATCATCTCCAAGAGGCTTCTCTACTTCCTCGGCATACCATTGTACAGGTTGTCCGCAACCACTACTACAATATACGGTTTCAACGCTGGGAGCAGTCATCCACTGGGAAAAATCCGACTCCGTTGCAGAATCGGGAGTCTGAAGTCAGAAGTGACATGCTATGTCATTGACGCTGACACATCATATAACCTACTGCTGGGACGGCCATGGATCCATGCCAACTGGATCGTTCCCTCTACTCTGCACCAATGCTTCAAATATGTTGAAGATGACGCGACAGTACGAACTGTCTTCGCTGAAAAGCAACCATTCAAAGGGGTGAAAAATTACTTCACTGACGCTCTCTTGTATCAAGAGACCGGTGGAGCACTCAAAGAACCGTTGCCGGACGATGATGAAAGTGGCAACGAGGCGGATTCAGAATCCGAAGCAGGCATGCCAGCCATTCTGATTGGTGAACCAATTATAGCATGTCTCAATAATCCCCTATGTAATACTCCTTCAGAGGATGAAGGTGAATGGGTAATTAATGATAATATTTCTTTTGATTATCCCGCGAGTGTTGGGCTATTTGAATCCATTACGGATAGCTCCCTACACATGCCTTTACATAAGCCAAGTGCGTCCAGTACGCCCATGGAATCCGCAGAAGGAGCCGTCTTGGTGATCCCGCCATCCAAAGAAGGTCAGTTACCGATAATCTTCGGTAGAACCCAACCACGGAGACCCACGGTCGCAGATTCAAGTTCAGACTCAGACGCCCCACAGTTCTTCCATTACGCGCGGCCAGCGCGCCATATTATGAAGAAAATGGGGTACGACTTGAAGTATGGAGAAGGCCTGAATTTCGGAAAAGGAAGGCGCGGTTTGATGCGGAACTTTGTGCCTAAAGGGAAGCCTGCAAATTACTATGATAGTACACGCAGGGGGTTAGGGTATGTTACACCCACATCGTCAGCAACGGTTCAAGCCAAGGACGATAGATCAGCTCCATCACATTCGGCTTCATCCTCCGAGAGGGACTCCGATATCAGTATAGGAGGAATGTTCAAAGACTTCACTGTTAATATGACGTCGAGCAGTCAATTGGAGCCCGCAGAAGCCACTGATGAGGAACCATGGGCCCAGCAATTAGACCTTCAATGGGAAAAGCGATTCGAACTGCGCGAGCCACCCACTGAAGACAAGGTGATGCAGGTCAATCTGGGAAGTCAAGATCATCCCAAACCCATCTTTATAAGTGAAAGCCTATCGCTTACGGAGAAGGAAGAATTGATAATACTCGTAAAGGAGTATATAGATGTCTTCGCATGGAGCTACGAAGCTATGCCCGGACTTGATCCACAGGTCGCTATGCACCGTCTGAACATCAAGCCTGACGTCAAGCCAGTCAAGCAGCAACAACGTCGGTTCCGCCCAAACATCATGGAAGCTATTGAAGCCGAAGTTCACAAACTCATTGCATGTGGCTTTATCCGGGAGGAGCAACATCCAGATTGGGTGGCTAATATAGTCCCCGTCCTCAAGAAGAACGGGAAAATACGGATCTGCATCGACTACCGTGATCTCAATACGGCCTGTCCCAAGGATGAATTTCCGCTGCCCATCACCGATGTCATGATTGACAACACATGCGGGTTCGAAAGGATGTCTTTCATGGACAGCTTTTCAGGGTACAACCAGATTAAGATGTATCCCGACGATGAGAAGCATACTTCGTTCCGAACACCATTAGGGGTATACTGCTACACTGTAATGCCCTTCGGACTGAAGAACGCTGGAGCAACCTATCAGCGGGTAATGAGTACAATCTTCCGCGATCATCTCTGAAAAATGGTGGAGTGCTAAGTCGACGACATTGCCGTCAAAAGCCGCAACAAGAATGAACATCTTCGCGACCTGAGAACGATGTTCGACATAATGCGGGCTCATCAACTGAAAATGAACCCGACAAAATCCTTCTTGGGAGTGTCGAGTGGCAAGTTCCTTGGGTTTATCGTCACATCAAAAGGAATTCATCTTGACCCAGACAAGGTCAAAGCCATTCAGAGCATGCATCCACCAAGGAACCTCAAAGAGCTTAGAGGCTTGCAAGGCAGGCTGGCCTATATCAGAAGATTCATTGCAAATCTTTCGGGCCGGTGTCAGCCGTTCACCCGGCTCATGAAAAAGGGTGCTTCCTTCGTATGGGATCAAGCTTGTCAAGAAGCTTATGAAGACATCAAGAGGTATCTCACAAAACCTCCAGTCCTGGTGGCCCCTACATCAGGGAAACCATTCTTGCTTTATGTAAAAGCTCTGGATTACTCCCTCGGTGCCCTCCTCGCTCAAAAGGACGACAATGGCCACGAGCAGGCCATTTATTATCTGAGCAGAACTCTCATAGGAGCGGAATCTCGCTACAACCCTATCGAGAAAGAGTGTTTAGCTCTCGTCTTCGCTGTTCAGAAGACACGACATTATTTGATCGGCCAGACCATACATGTCATCTCCAGAGTAAACCCATTGCGTCTTCTTATGACGAAGCCCGGATCACTGAATTCAAGATTGGCTAAATGGGCACTTTTGCTGTCTCAATACGACATGACCTTCATCCCTCAGAAGGCGGTCAAAGGCCAAGCCCTTGCAGAATTCTTGGCTGCTCATCCAGTTCCGGAGCATTCAAAACTTCACGAAGATATCCCTGATGAAGTCTTCGAGTCTTATGCAACCTCAGAAGAGGAAGTGTGGCAGATGTTCTTTGATGGAGCATCGCGAATGGGCCCTAAAGGCAAGATTATTGCCGGAGCGGGGGTTGTGTTTATCTCCCCGCAGAACCATGTTCTTCCCAGAGCATTTTCTTTGACAGAATCATGCTCCAACAATGTAGCAGAATATAATGCTCTGCTCATCGGTCTTCAACTCGCCCATGGAATGGGGGTACGCTACCTCGAAGCTTATGGCGATTCAAAACTGATCATCAATCGGTTAAAGGCGAATACGAAGTCCGCCATGAGGACTTGGTGCCTTATTATCACACGGCCATTGAATTGGCCAACCTATTTGAAGGTTTCTACATCGGGCACGTGTCCCGATCTCAAAATACCAAGGCGGACGCTCTCGCTGCATTAGCGACGACGCTAGCCTTGCCAGCCGACACCGAGTATCATCTCACAGTCGCGACTCGACATCTTGTATGCTCCAAGCACATGCTAAGAACTCGAGAAGTCTATAATGTCTCCACGGATCTTGAGCCGAGAGATTGGCGCTTTCCTCTCATCGACTATGCTTTGCACGGTCTGCTTCCTGACGACCCTAAAGAAGCAGCGTCCATTAGACGAAGGTCTCTCCGTTTCTACTACGATCCTACTCTGAAGACACTCTACCGTCGTTCATATGACGGTCTCCTCCTCCGTTGCCTTTCCAATTCAGAGGCACATGAAGCGCTCCAAGAAGCGCACGATGGCATTTGCGGCGCTCATCAGCCAGGTCCAAAGCTTAAGGACAGGTTGCATAGGCTTGGATATTATTGGCCAACTATGATAGCCGATGCCATCCAATATGCACGAAGGTGTAAAGCATGCCAAGTCCATGCGGACTTCATACACCAGCCTTCGGAGTTGCTCCACCCGACTGTTGCTTCATGGCCATTTGAAGCATGGGGAATAGATGTCGTAGGGCCAATTAGCCCCTCTTCGACAAAAGGTCACCGGTTTATCCTGGCAATAACCGATTACTTCTCAAAATGGGCAGAAGCCGTACCGTTGGCCGAAGTCAAAAACTCTAATATGGTTAATTTCATCAAACACCATGTCATCCATCGATTTGGTGTCCCTAGGCGGATCATCCATGACAACGGTCCCCAATTCACAAGCCAAGTATTCTATCGGTTCTGCGATAAATACAGAATTCAGAATGTGGCTTTAACTGCCTATAATCCCGCCGCTAACGGTTTGGCGGAAGCATTCAACAAAACAATCATCAAGCTGCTCAAGAAATTCGTCTCCTCGAATAAGCGAGATTGGGACGAAAAACTCGGTGAATGTCTCTGGGCCTACCGAACCACGGTTCGGACACCGACAGGCAATACGCCTTTTTCTCTGGTATATGGGTGCGAAGCAGTCATCCCGTTGGAAATCCAGATGCCGTCATTGCGAGTTGCTCTGACCACCAAGTGCACATTAGAAGACAATGATCGATTGCGTCTTCAAGAGCTCGAAGCCCTGGTCGAGAAGCGGCTCCAAGCGCAGCAACACATTGAGCTGTATCAGGCTCGAATGTCAAAAGCCTTCAATAAGAAGGTCAAGCAGAGAATCTTCCAGAAAGGAGATCTGGTCTTAGCCGTCAGACGACCAATGATTATGACGCACAAGACCAAAGGCAAATTTCAGCCTAAATGGGAAGGACCGTTTGTAATAGAAACAGTCTATTCAAACAGAGCATACCGCCTTATGACTTCAGATGGCGACCTACTCATGATGCCGATCAATGGCAAGTTCTTAAAGAAGTATTATCCTTAATCAAGGACCCTTCTCATGATCAAGTTAACATTACACCTCTGATTAAGATCTTCGTGTCCGAAGCAGACACAAAGAGAGCCTTTCTCTTCCTCCAAGTGAGGTCATACAGCCATAAACCAACAGGAACCTGGTCGTACACCGGTTATCCTAAAGGGAATCAGGGTTATGCAGACATTAACCCGATAATCCAATATCCTTAACGATTAAGGATAGAGGAAAATGTTGGCCTGTAAGCCCAACATAAGTCCTCGACAACTCATCATGCTGAGGGGAAAAGCATGGCTAGCCCAACTCAAACGGCAGTTGGTAAAGGCATATCAAACCCTTGACAACTGGGGGTTTGCTAAAAACCCTAAGGGACCTGTTCCCGTTTGATTCCTCCTCCAAAATCACTTACCAATTCTCATCCATAGAATGGTAAGACCACATATACAATTCGCTGTTACGTTAACATTAAACCTATGACAGCAATTCCCTCGTCTCTCCCTATGAGAACGAGACCTCCAAAATCACTTACCAATTCTCATCCATAGAATGGTAAGACCACAAATATATTTTGCTGTTACGTTAACATTAAACCTATGACAGCAGTTCTCTCGTTTCTCCCAGTGAAAACGAGACCTTGTTCCAAACTCCATTACAACCTTGAGCTTGGTGGCGTCCCATCCGGTTATGTCATTGCGACCTCTGAACCAGCAGACAGCTAAGTCTCACTTCCGAGCCCTGTTGACATTTACAAAAGACAGGTCTCGATACTCGTTGACATTTACAAAAGACGAGTATCACCACCTTGAGCTTGGTGGCGTCTCATCCGGTTATGTCATTGCGACCTCTGAACCAGCAGACAGCTAAGTCTCACTTCCGAACCCTGTTGACATTTACAAAAGACAAGTCTCGATACTCGTTGACATTTACAAAAGACGAGTATCACCAACCTTGAGCTTGGTGGCGTCTCATCCGGTTATGTCACTGCGACCTCTGAACCAGCAGACAGCTAAGTCTCACTTCCGAGTCCTGTTGACATTTACAAAAGACAGGTCTCGATACTCGTTGACATTTACAAAAGACGAGTATCACCAACCTTGAGCTTGGTGGCGTCTCATCCGGTTACGTCATTGCGACCTCTGAACCAACAGACAGCTAAGTCTCAACCTTGAGCCCTGTTGACATTTACAGAAGACAGGTCTCGATACTCGTTGACATTTACAAAAGACGAGTATCACCAAATTTTGAAGCTTGGTGGCGTCTCATCCGGTTATGTCATTGCGACCTCTGAACCAGCAGACAGCTAAGTCTCAACCTTGAGCCCTGTTGACATTTACAAAAGACAGGTCTCGATACTCGTTGACATTTACAAAAGACGAGTATCACCAATTTTTGAAGCTTGGTGGCGCCTCAACCAGTTATGTCATCGCAACCTCTGAACTGACAGATAGCCAAGTCTCAAGGACTATGTTCTCAAGGAATTGCACTACAATTCGGAATCGCAATTCAAAAAGAAGAACAAGATTGAAGATTCAATAAAAGAAGAAAGAATTTTCATTCATTTCAAGAGGATAAAGTACATGGAGCTACAAGCGTATACTGTACGATCTGAGCCGCTCTCCGAGGGTGTTTAGCCTCGTCTTCCTGTCATCAGCAGCCTGGGCAAGCGCTTGTGACCTCAGCTCAGCCTCATTGAAATCTTCCGCCTGAGCCAGACGAGCTTCGGCCTCCGCCAAAGTTGCCCTCTGTGACAATCCCTGCCGCGCAAGCTCTTCACTCTGAGCTTTGAGCTGTTCAAGCCGCGCAGTTTCCTCAAGACGCACCGGTATGGCCTTGGATAAGAGGAGATTTGCTTTCCTAATCATTTCCTCAGCCTTCGCAATCTTATCCTCAGCGCAAGAAGAGCACTAGTGGAGGCGTCAATTGCACTTCCAACCTCCGCTTGCCTTGTTTCCAAGGATTTCAAGTCAGAAGAGATAGCCTTAGCAGCCTCTTGAGCGGCAAGCCGGGTCTCATGCTTTTGAGCAAGGAGAAGCGCGAGCCGGTCATCAACTAAAGACTCCGGGTCCGAACGGTGGAGGCGGCACCATTCCTCGCATCCTTCTCAAATTCATCCACCAGGAGCTCCAAAGCAGCGGCCTGGTGATACCCCTCAAAGTCCCGAATACTCTCAATATCACGGGAGAGGACCCCCTTTAACCTTGAGAATGGCATGGTTGAGCCCTTCAGAACCAAGTCGATAGTTCGCCCTAAGCCTTTTAAAAGTTATCGACCAGGTCACCGATGTAATCGTTCTCGACCTCAGCCACTTCCGGTAAAGAGGCAACCTCGGAATAGTCCACCAGCCTGGTCGACGCCGTCGCAGAAGAAGCAGCGGGGGCACTGACAGCAGCCGGACTAGCCGAGGGCGATCTCGGCGGAGTCCTCATCAGGACCAGAGCGCCAGCCATCGCGGAAGAAGGACTAGTAACCACCTCCTGAGCAGCAGGCTCAACACCAGGGTTGGAGAAGTAGGGCTTGTGATCACCCTCAGCTCCACACTCGGCAAAATTGTCGGCACCCCACTAGTTGATACAGTTGGGAGTGAGGACACCTCCGGGACTGCCGCCTCCGCAACTCTGGCCTTTCGGCTGACTTGGGCCGATAAGAAGGCAGGTCGCCATACAGCGCGTCCAACATAGCAGCATCTGCTGCGGTCGAAGCGCTCGTATCACCCCTTGACTCTTCAGGGAAATCACCTGGTTCCCTCGAAGCTGATGCATCTTGAGGCTGAACACCTGCAACAAAACCATGACCAAGAGAGAGATACAATAAACAGAAGAAGCCAAGGGGTCGCCATCATACCTAAGGCTGATGTCGCCTCAAACCTCTCGTCACCCGTATCAGTCTCCAGGCGCTCCATCGGAAAATTCTTGCCAGAATCAGCACGAATAGCCGGCCCGCTTTCGTTCGCCGAATAGCCCGTGGACCACCCGATAGAGCTTGATGCCACAGGACTTCCTTTGGAAGTCCCAGCGCCCGAGGGACCAATGTCAGCTGCATCACCTCCGGACTCCTCCGAGTGAGTAAAGGAACCAACAGCAGTCCCATAAGCGAAGAGGGGATCATAATGTTCCCCTTGCTCCCCAACCGCCTCAGTTCCTGCAACAAGAAGCAAATAATGAGTTATTTGGGATACACCAAAGGCGTACTATATGGACGGGTTAATCTTACCCAGACCCGGAGCAAATTCACCGCTAGTCGGTTCAGCAACCGACGGTCCAGCCGCTAATGGGGCAACAGGAGGAATCACTGCAGAGGACGATCCTCCGCCACAATTGTAGGAGCCTGGCGACGGGGCTTCTTCGCCAACGACCTCCTACGGGATTCACTCCCACGCTTCCTCCTGAAGTGGACGTCAGAATCCTCTTCTTCCACTTCTCCCGCACGTCGTGGGGAAGATGTCCCCACCACACCAGAGCCAGCCGCATGAGTATCAGCTCTCATCCCCGCCTCGAAGCGAGGACTCCCTGCATCAGAAGCCTCGCTATCATCTACAGCGATGAACTCCTCTAAGCCGGGGACACGAACCCGTTTGCCTTCCTTTCTCTCAGAAGCCTAACGCTTCAGTCGATGAGAGATTAACTTCACACCCGAACGGTTGACATTAAATCCAGAAGGTGTAGAGTTGGAAGCCGCATACCATTGGCAAAAGCACAGGGTCGTCAGAAGGTTGGGATCCTTCAACGGCGTGCGCAGCCACGCCCCAGTGCCGCCCGCAGTAAAGAATCGCCAGGCACGGGCCCCATCGATGAGACTCCCCATGAAGGCTAAATCGAGATTGGGGTTGCCCACATACAGCTGGTCATACCCAAACTGTCGAGCAAACCGGCTTGGGATGTAAGGTTCTAAATAGCAGACATCCCCGCTTCTATACAATAAATGTGAGGGCCGGATGCTGACCAGCCACTCAAGAACCCCCCGACTCATGGGAGACCGTCCTGACTCCGCATCTCGGAATTCCTCGTCGTATCCTGCGTCCCGAATGCGAGGAAAACAGCGGAATAGGTTGTAAGCGTCACGACGACGCACTAACTTGCGGGCCTCGGCCACGTAGGTCTTCAGCCAGGAACATCCTTCGAATCGGCGGAGAAGAGCCGTTCAAAAACCTTGCGGAGGGTCCTCTCCAGCTTCAATCAAAGAAGGGCAGTGCAAGGCAAACCACGCCATTAAGTAAGTGTATGGCAGACCCACCCTAAGATTGGGTCCATCACAAGGCAGGATGGCACCCTTCCCACGCCTCGTCGCCGGTGGCCTGCAGAAAGCCTCCGTTAATGCACGAAGGCCTCTTTGAATACAGCACACCATGGCCGGAAGAAGACCCAGACGGTGGCCATGGACTAAGAGAACGGCAGGCAGCAAAACATTCGGGTGGACGATGTCACCCGAGGAGGATGGCACTACACATTTCTTCAACCAGACGGTTAAGAAACCGGCCAACAGTGCCTTCCGGGACATCGGTTGACGAGCCTGATGGTGAAAGCTCCGAAGGACCTCACCCTTCTTATAGGGACCATCGTCTTCTGTCACGACAATATCCCTTTGGAGGCATACCTCCATCCGTCCAAAAATGTCGCCATCTGCGACTCCACAATGAGCTGCCTCAGGAGCATTCTTCATATCTGGGAATAGGTAACTCCCCCAGTTCTTCAAGCTCTTCGAGCTACCCTTGCTGCCACCATGGATGCTGGAACAAATCTGCAAATGGCACATTAACTCCCGATAAGTCTCAAATAAAGCAGGCTCCTGCTTCTCCAGAAGAGCCAACTCCGTCTCGCATGGAAAGTACTCTTCATACGGGAGAGACCCGAAAGGCAGGGCAGAGATTTCCCTCATCTCGTGCAAGGTCATGCCCAACTCGCCAACTGGGGTGAAGAAGGTCCCCGAAGCTGGGCAATATAACTCAAGGATGGCGTAGAAGCACGCCACCTTCATATCAATGCCGTAGCAGGTCGCCCTTACGGCCTCATAGAGATTCAACCTCTCCAAGTCCTCCTCGAAGTGAGCGAGGATATAGTTGGTTAGGTCCGCCCACCATGTCTTTGGGGGATGAACCCAACCGGGAGTCCTGAAGTCAGTGGCAGGATAGTTCCCGTCAACTGCGCAGAATTAGGTGCCGAAGGTTTGCGCCACAGCCGGATTCTCTCCTACCGGAAGTTCCCGCGACACGTTTCCAGGATATAGGCCTATTATGTTGTGAGGAGGGCCCGCCCTTGAAAAACCAGGAGACTGAGATTTCAATCTCCCGACATGGACGGACTCGACACTTCGGCTCACGCCCCATGCCATCTTCCGAGCCTGAGTTACACACTCAAAGAAGACAAAGGAAAGTGCCGCTTGTTAGACGGAAGATAAAACTTCTCGCCATCCAACTCGAAGATCCACTGTCCCTCGCCTGCCTGCAATTGACGATCAGGATCTGGCGCGGCATCTCCGAACATGAAATTGGGCTTTTTATAAGTCCGACGGTCGATGTCTTCGAGAGGAGCGGTGGTTAGAATACTCCTCATGGTGAGCGGGTCTCCACCATGGATAAGCGTGTCCCGGACGACGGAACTCCGCTCACTAAAGAGAGAAGCCTGGCCATAGAATTGAAGGCTGATGTTGCCATCCGTTCGGCTGGTCATCCCAAACAGACTATTCAAGGGACCAGGGGTGTAAGGCACTGCAAGAAAGAAAAGGGAAGAGAACTATGATTAGTTCAACAATCAAGCAGACATGGAGATATAAGATTCACCAAGGCGTAGCCTCGCCCCGTGAGCAAGGCCAGTGAGGCGACAGCCTCGACAAAGTTTGATCTCGCAGACAAATCTGCATTTTGCAGAAAACGTCTAAGTACCAACTTCGCTTAAGCAGGAAGTGGTATAGCCCTAAGGGCTGACGTCACCAAGAGGGCACTATGGTCAAGAGTCATCCTTCGTGGCCATGACTGAAGGGACAGACCCGAGTCCTGTTCCTCAAACAGGACGAAGACAGCCCAAGTAATGGCTTCGTACGGAAGCCTAAAGAAGAACTATTCAGTTCTTAATTCCCTGTACAAGAAAGATAGGGAAATTCAGGGAAACGAGTTCCCTAACGAGAACAGACCATATTCCATCGTCCTGATAAACCAAATACTGGCTTTAAAAGAGAAAGACCGCAGTCTCTAATTAGGAGAGAAAGTCTCTTACCGGCGATTGGTCGCTCGATGACCGAAGGAGGAGAAGGACCCTCCGTTGCAGAAGTCGCCACTTCTTTCCCCGCTCGTCTTTTGGGCGCCATTGAAGAGCTGCAAGAGTTCTCAAAGTTCTCTGAACGAAGAAGGAAGAGGACGAGGGAAAGTCAAGAAATTTCTCTGAAAAAGGAGATCTTTTCCTGCTCAGCCCGATCGGGCTTTTATAGGCCAATCAGCGCCTGAAACGAGGCCTCGAAAAGGGTGTACGCCGCCGTTTCGAATTAATTCGAAACGCACCCGAAGCGCCTTCCCGAGAAGCGCTGATTCAATCCCACTAAGGGTTAACTTCGCCCTGGATTAAAATGCGGGCTTCGCGCAATCCTTCAGGGACTTCGCTGAAAGGCTTATCTTAGCCCCCTAAAAAGGCGCTGTTCGCGGGACATGCCAGTTTCGCGAAGTTCATTTAAAGAAGGGACTATGTCCCTAACTCCGCATACAGTTTAGCTCCGCTATAGCCAAATTTTCAATGAAAGCAAGCAAAGATCAGATAATCAAGAGATGAACTTTCATTGATTTAAAAGGAAGGGTACATTGATATTACATCAAAGCTGTGTTTCATACAACACATTCAGTGGCTCGACAGGGTCATTTGCGCAAAAAGCATACCAGCGGTTTTATCTGCTTCTAAGTCAGATCGACTGGACACGAAAGGCCTTCTTCCTGCACAAGGCCGTAACTAGTTGTGTCACGGAGATACGGCCATTATTCTCCACAAAAATGACAGATTTTGCCACTGGAAAGCGAGGTCATCTTTGTTGAAGCCTGGCAATAAAACTTATCGCCGCCAACACGTCAGACCACCTATAATGAGAATTGACAATGATGCCAGTGATCTAACAGGTGTGACGCCCGCTTTCCCGAAGTGAATCGTTCCCGACAAAGGCCACCAAAGTTGAAAGTTGGCAATGATGCCAGTGATCTCACAGGTGACGTCCACTATCCCGAAGCGGATCATCTCCGACAAAGCGGCCACCAACCTCACCTCAGAACGAATCATCTCGGATAAGAGGCTGCCAATAGCCTCTGGGACACGCACCCGCTGCCCCGAATTGTTCCTCCTGCTTAAAAGTAAAGCTTCAACTAGGGAAGCATAAGGCAATTTTATGGTTCCTTCCATCAAGTCGCAAGATTGACGAACATAGCTCACTGCAATGCAAAATGGAGCAAGTTAGCAGTTAAACACAAAAGATACTGCAAAAGTACTAAAGTCGAATTCTTTGGGGCGAAGCAATTCGATTTCGATTGGAGCAAAGGATAAGCCTCGCTTGCACAGTGATGATGGGCTAGCTCAGCAAACGCCAAGTCCTAGCCTCGCCTATATGGCTAAGCCAGACTGATCCTGTGGGACACAGTTTTAGCTCTGCCTATATGGCAAGACTGGCTCAACTTTGAAGAAACCAAGTCCCAAGTTCTGCCTGCGTAGCGGACTTAATGTACAGTGATCTTCCTCTGATCAAGTCAAAAATGATAGCTTCGCTGGGAAGCTATGCCAAAATCCTTATCTGCAGATCAGTTAAATGGAGAACAAGGGAAGCTAATCCCTGAAGCAGCTGCTGAAGATGAATCAAGTGGAGATGAATTCCCTAAAATCGGTGAAGTCGTTGAACGATCAAGACTTACCGGTCCTTGGCCGGGTAATGACCAGAGTGGGCATTCCCACTAGTTCAGAGATCTGAGTATCTCTTTCAAACCAAGAGAAGAGAAGAGAGGCAAAGCACTTCTCTTCAGAGGACTTCAAGTGTCCTATTTATAGGCCCCATGGCCTGAGCGCTCCCGCCTCAAGCGTGGAGACACAAGCGCATTTAAGGCATTTATTAGGACTTGATAAAAGGGACAGTTTTCCCTTGGAACCGTGCGAAGGAGAAAACGTCTCCCTCATAAAAGGCACTTATGGCGCCTTGAAGAAAGGGAATATCCTCCCTTGGAAACGTGCAAATCGGAGAATATCTTCCCCGGTCAGCGCAAGAGAAGGAGAAAATCTTCCTTGAAAATCGACCCACGACAGTTGTCTCAGGAAAGCGACTTGCGCTCCCAAGCGAACATATCTTCAGAAGCCAGATGCGGGGCTACTCGCACGCGAAGCTACCCAGACGCGAGTCTACATGATTCTTCGGCGAATCTACATCCCAAAGCAGGATTCAAAACGAAGCTGAACTCAACCATCATGGCGACGTTCATACTCCACACACCACCGATCAAAGCAGTTCAAAGTATTTCAAAGTCTGAGCCATTGTAGACTTCGGAAAACTTTGAAGGGGGTCTTGTTGACACTTAAAAAAGACAAGATTCTTATTGGTCCGAACAATGTCTAAACTTGTTGACATTTACAAAAGACAAGTGACAGACGAGCTGAAGACCAGTTTTCCACCCATCCCCGAGGGACAGGGAAGCAACTTGGACTCCACTGATCCAGCAAGCAGACAGTGAACCCGGATTGTTTCTAAACAGACCTCAGCAGGTCTAAGATGCTAGCACTTAGCATTACATGAACCCAAAGGGATAGCCTCGCTTGAGAGGCTAGTATCACCCGACTTCGCCTTGAAGCCATCCAAAGCCTCGCCAGGAAGCTAACTCGCAACTTCGCCACAGGGGACTTCCAGCTCCGCCAAAGGTTTCTTTCGGACTTCGCCGAGAAACTGCCTCTAGCTCCGCTGCGAGCTCAATGCGGGCAGCGCTGCTATGAATCTGCTACGGTCAACCTTTGACCAATCAAATCTCTGGATGAGATCGGATCCAATCAGATCAAATCCAATTAAGATCGAATCAGAGATCAAATTTGGCAGTTGATTGCCACAATCTCTTGACTCTCCTAAAACGAGTAAAGAGATCAAGGGAAATCTTCCAACGATATGGAAAGGATCAAGAAGATCAACCGACCTGCCATTTCTAGCTCCGCAGAAGCTATCCTAGCCTCGCAGCAAGGCTACTTTCCAAATTCAAACAGATTCGGTTCAATCTATTTTTATATCTTCAAAGGGGACGATTATACCCTTGCTCTCCCTATAAATAGCCCACCAGGGGCACAAGGAGAAGAGGATGCGCAGAAAAGCTCCACAAGCAGAGGCTTCTTCATAACACACCGTGCGCTCTCGAATTCAGAGACCTTTTAGAGAATTGCTTTCTCTATCCAGGGTGTTGATACCCTAACATCGTCCTTCTTCTCAAGGAATCTCCGGAACCAGGCGAGAAGGAATTCCTAATTGAAGGCGATTTTGAGAAGCAGCAAGAGGGTTCTACCAACCTTCTATTCTCTGATTCCCCGAACCAGGCGAGAAGGGAATCTCATCGCTCGCATCGTCAAAGGGACAAAGTGGTCGCGCGCTGACCAGACTCCTATCGGCACACTTCTCCAGAATCTCTGAGGAGATCTACTTGTAATCTTTTTAAGAATACTTGTAATTTAGCTCCTCAAACTCTTTTTTGTGAGTTTTTCCCTTTGCAAACTTAATGGAAAACATTAACTAGTACGAAATCCTTCAAGCAAGGAATAAACAAAAATTATTTTCATGAAATAAGAAATCCACATGAAATTCAACACTCTAAGCCAATTAAGCATAATATGACTCATGAAAACAAAACATGAGCAAGCAATAAATGTGAGTGTACAAATAAAGTGTGAATATCATAATCATGAAATTTTTTCATTAAGCTCAATTATTCCTTAAAAACATGAAAAACATGAACATTATTGAAACTATTTAATCTTCAAGGCATATGTATGTCTTATACAAACTAAAATATACATAAATATCCAAACACAACGAGTCCACAAAAATATATGCATTAAGGCACGTGGCTCAAAAGGATAGACATGTATATCTAATAGTTTGGACAAGATAGACATATACATGAAGTTAAATGGAAACATGAAAAACTAAATTTTCATTAAAACAAATTTCATTTCAAGGTATATGTATGAATTGTCAACCCAATAAGTATACATACATATCCCTAAACACAATTCATATATAGATTTGCATGAAAGGCAAATGACTCAAGGGGTATACATGTATATCTTAAAGTTTGGCAATACAAACATATACATGAAGTGAAAACTCATAAAACAAATCCAAAAATGGAATACAAGTTTGAAATGTATGAATCATCAAAACTAGACTATACTAGCACATCTAATGGGTTCAAATAAGCAATCAAGCCCAACATATGCACAAGTATAATTCCTAGTCTTAATGAAAAACCAACATCTAAACATATATTCAAAACATGAAGCATCAAAAACAAATACAAAAAAATCATCATGATAGAACTAAAACATGATCACTATATAAATTCACATGAATTAGATTCATGATGTACATTATAGCTTAAACAATAGTGAGAACACTAAGTATGGATTCATATAAGCATGTGTGTCTCAAATACTATACATGTATGTCAAGGATCTAATAAACATGATATTTACATACTAATCCATAGACAATAAAAACATGTTATAAAACATGAATATTGAAAGCATGTAAACAATAAATAAGGAGTTAGGATTCGTTACCAAAGCCTAGAAGGCAACTCTCCTTGTCTCCAAAATATGGTGGTCCTTTCCACCAAATCTTCCCTTGAAAGTGATGCATCCAATTGATTTCCTTTAAGTACAGAACGCATCCACTCCAAGGTGCCGCTACTCTCACGTCATGTGAGAGCCCACACCTACATCAAAAATAGGAGGGGTGGTCTTTGGTACCCACATCTTGTTGGGTCCATGGGGGTTAGTACCTTCTCTAACCCAAACAAAATTCTTTGCTAAATTTGAAGTATGTAATCTATCAAAGCAAAATTTAGCAAGGTGGCCCTTACGTCCACAATGTGTACAAGTGTACACATGAGCATACGTGTGATGGTGTCCGTGAGGAGCATGTGTATGCCGTGGAGGGTGTGCATGCATAAAGGAAGGAACTTGTTTCTTTCGAACCAAGGTTTCCAAGCGTGAGTGGTTCATGGCACATTGGCTCATAGTGGAGCCCAAACAATCTACTCTCTTCTTTAACAAACAAATATCATCATTAATTCTAGAAGAAGAGGTACATGCATTGGGTAGACTAGATGAAGAAGCTACACTAGCATGACAAACATGTGCATCCATCTTATTCTTCAAAACATCATTTTTCTTTAAACAAACATTTAACTCATTTGAAATAGAAATAATTTTATTTCAAAGCAACATTCTCCTTTAAAACAAAATCAACTTTTGAAGATAAATTTTCATTTTTCTTCAAAATAGCATGGCAATCATTTTTAGATTTTAAAAATTCATTTTCTTAAATGCAAGTTCAAGTTGAGATTTCAATGAATCCCTTTCATTTGAGATCTCATCCTTCTCTTGCAAAACAATGTCAAGTCTAGCAATCAAATTTTTATTTTCATTGTTAATGCCTAGACTTTTCTTTTTCAAAACATTATAGTTTTCTATTAATTTTTCACAAACTAAGGATAGTTCTTCATTCAAAGCATGGGGATCAACATAATCATTGAAGAACTGCACAATCATCACTATCTAAGTGGGTTTCCGAGTGTACCTCAAGAGAGTCATTCCCTTGGACCATTAAGCATTGAGAATCGGATTCTCCACTAGATTCCTCCTCTTGGATTTGTACTTGAAGCTCGGAGGTGGTGGTTGTTGTCAATTTGTTTCCACACTGCAAAGGCGGAATCAAAGTTAAAAACACACATAAGATAATCTTTAGATAATGTGCTTCTAATGGCCTCAAGGGCTTGTGTATTGGCCCCTATATGATTGCGATCTCCAAGATAGCATTTCTTGGTGGCCGCAAGAAAGACATGCAAACCTAGGGTCTTTAGGTACATGGACATCCTATACTTCCAAACACCAATGTTGGAAGGGTCAAAGCTAGGTGGGGTCATGAAGTCCATGGCAAACTATATGAGTGTGCAAACACGCAAATGCAAACAATAGACTAGCAATCAAATGGATCTCACTCCTAGGATGTTAAGCCTAATATCAGGAGCACTAGCTCTGATACCAATTGAAAAACACCTAGAGGGGGGTGAATAGGTGTAAGTGCTAATCTAGAACTAAATGCAAAACTAAGTGCGCTAAATGCGGAAGCTAATGCAAATTTTGCAACACACTTAATACAACCAACAAGTGTAGCCGAATTCCCCGTGAAGGGCTCTGGACTAACTCCTCTTGATTCCCCTTGAATGGGTTGAGGTGCTATGTGAAGCTCTTGTTGATTAAGTACAAGTGAGGCACACACAAACAACCAAGCATATACAAGATATAGCAATATGAAATATGCAAGGCAATACAAGCAAAGAGATATGTTATGGCAATATGAATTATGCTCAACATAGCAATATGATATGAATGAAGTATGATGCTTTGCACAAATAAATGAGAGAGAGTTGAGAGACAAGTGGATCAAACACAAAGGCCAAGATATGTTTCGAGGTTCGAGCACCTTGCTCTACATCCCCGCCTACACCACCGTGTAGGATTTTCAACCCACTATCTCCCACCGAGGGAACCTCTACCGAAGAGGATTTGTTATAACAATGGAGTACCGAACTCCTCTCTCAATACAAACACCTCCTCACACAAGAGGGGTAGGCCCTTAGCCAAACAACAACCAACACCTCTACCGAAGAGGGTTTACAAACCAACACTCCACCACTCACTAGAGGGAGCAAACCAATCACCCGATCACCTCTACCAAAGAGGGATACAAGAAGAACAAGGGTGTTTACAACAAGTGGTTTCTTTCAACCACAAACCAATCTCTCTTTTCTTTTCTCTTTTTCCACAAAACAAATGATCCTAATAGATTAGGATAGAAGATAGCTCAAGTGTAGAAACAAGGTGTTTTTGGAAACAAGCAACAAAGAAAAACTACTTGGGAAATCTCTTGTAGATGATAGAAAATGAAAACCAATACAATATCCCAAAACCTAGTTTTCTTTGATTTTTCAAAAACCCAAAACAATAAAGATTGGAAGTTTAAAGCACAAAACTCTTTTTAAAACTCTTTTAAAACAGTAGAGAAAGTCTGGAAATTTTGTCTCTAAAAACCTTGGCAAAAAACCCAAAGAGATGGGGTTTTTATAGGCCCATCAGAAAACTAGCCGTTAGGCTGAGCTGGCAGTCTGACAGACTGCCGGTCGACCGCCCGGGTCGACCGCCAACGGTTAAAAAATGTGACCGTTGGGCAACCACGGTCGACCGGCCCGGTCGACCCAAACAAACAGAGAGCTCTGCTCTCAACCCGGTCGACCCGTACGGTCGACCGAGTTTGTGTCTTCCAGACGTGCACATCTGTGCACGTCGGTCGACCCGACGGGTCGACCGGCCCTTGGTGCGGTCGACCGTCTGGGTCGACCGACCGGCCTGTCAACACAAACCTTGGTCAGAAAACTGGGAAAAAATATTTTGAAAAATCTTTTATCTTTTCTGAAAATTCCATAAAACTTGTTTTACCATTTTATATTGAAACATAAACAAGTGATAAAAATTTCAAGACATATATCAATCATATCAATTCAATTTTAAGTCTTGCAAATTTATCAAAACCAACACTTGTATTTTTATCAAACTTGATTTTTCCAAAACATGAATAGGATAGTCAAAATAAGTTTGTCTAGCAAGTTTAAAGCATGTATGTATATCTAGAACATATCTAATATACATAGGAATAAAGTAAACTTGTTTTGATCTACTATTCATGAAAACCAAAAACCAAATCATGAAACGTGTGTGTTGTGTGCACTTGAGCATATCAACTATACTAAGCTTTACAAATGGATCTAAACACACTATCTAAATTAGGATACCTAAGTCTTCTTGATGATCTTCCATCTTCAAGTAGACTTGCTCCCAAATGTGATCCACCGAGTGCAAAGGTATGATCTTTAAGCTTTGGCACCGGAATCACCATGAAAAGCTTCTAAACTCCTTGTTGAAGCTAATCACCAACTAATATCTTGGTTAATGATCTGAAACTTAAACAACACAAGATTATTAGTAAACATAACTACATGAGTTAATCATCATCAAAACTAGGATGGAAAGGCCTTTGGGCCAACACGGTCAACCAGCAGAAGGATTTTCTTCTAATTTTTCCCAACGTCTATATTCTGTTGTCTTTTTCTGAGTCTTTTCCCAATGACTCTTTTGGGTTTTCTCCTCATATTTTCATCCCCTATAAATAGCGAGACGATAGAAAAACTCAAGAACAAGATTTAAGAAGTTAGAAAAAGATTTTACAAGTTTAGAAGAAGATTTAGTCAAGTTTTAGCTTTTTCTAGAAAGTTTCTCTTTTGAACGAAAACTCCACTTTCTTGATTTATTAGCTTGAGCCTTCTCTCTACATCTTTGCAAGCTATTTCCACTACACAATCTCAAAGAGTTTCACCTCCTCATCTTGATTATAGGATTATGCATATGAGCCATTTGTGATCAAGTGAAAATTATCAATTCCTTCTATTATGAAGTTGTAGAGGTTGCGGTCTCAAGTGAGCTAGTGAGCTCCGTGTTGGTGTTGCGGCACCGCGAGAGAGGACTTGTGAGTCCATTGAGTTCTATTGAGAACTTGTAACGGTTGACGATCTAGTGAGATCGATCATAGTGAAAATCCTTCTTAGTGTTGAAGGCGGGGACGTAAAGCCTCAGAACATATCATCGTGTTTGCGATTGCTTACTCTTTCTCTCTTCACTCTGCTCTCTCTCTTTACTTACTTTCACACTTATATTGTTTACTTATTTGCAAGTATTTCTTGTGTTGTAATTGGTATTTAGTAGGTTTCTAGCAAGTAAATTTTTATTTCACATTATTTTTTATTTAGTATAGCCATCACCTATTGACCCTCCCTCTAGGAGATTTATAATTGATATCAAAACCTAACTCTTATTTTGTTTAACTACTTTAGGGAGATCCCTTAACTTGGTTATATTCATTTGTTGCATTTGTTATTTGTTGGCGCACTTATAATTATTTTCATGGCATCACATGACTTCTCTAGCATCAAGTCCCCACCCAAATTTGATGGGTTGAACTTCCCCATTTAGAAGGTCAAGATGAACCTATTCCTTAAGTCCCTAGGAGTTAAAGTTGCCCAAAGCCATTACCAAAGAATTTGTTGAACCTCAAGGTGATGAGGATACATGATCCGAAGTAACCGCCAAGGACTATGAGGCAAATATCAAAGCCCAATATGCACTTACACAAGCATTAAATGATGATGATCTCTCTCGTGTAATTAATTACAAATCCGCTTATGAAGTTTGGAATGATCTAATCATTACTCGTGAGGGGACATCACAAATTAAGAGATCTAAAGTTGACTTGTTTCGTTCTCAATATGAGAACTTTTACATGCTTAAAAATAAATGTATAGATGAGATGCTTACTCGATGCACTAAGATTACTAATAGTTTACTTTCTTTAGGTGACACCACTGTCAATGACCAAAAGATTCACAAGGTAATTAGAGCTCTCCCTGAAGCTTGGAAAGTCAAGGAGACAACCCTTAAGGAGCTCAACGATAGAGAGAAGATAGATTTCTCTGACTTCATTAGAAATCTCAAAACCCATGAGAGGAAAATGAAGGTGAGCGAAGAAAGGGAGACACCAAAGAAGAAAGCAATTGCTTTCAAAGCTACTCCCTCCACCATCGATGAAGAAGATTCATCCGAAGATGTAGATGAAGACTTTGTTATGCTTATTCGAAAAGTGCGTAAGATGATTTATAAAAAGGGAAGACAAAGTAACTTTCGAAGAGGAAGACATTAAGGAAGATTTGAAAAGAAAAAGGAGGAGACGGGTCCTTACTTTCATTGCAAGAAGGCAGGCCATCTAATTGCGGATTGCCCCTCACTTCAAGCCACTACATCCAAGAACGTGCATAGGAAGAAGAAAGCAATGGCAGCCACTTGGGATGATTCAAAAACGGATTCGAAGAGGAGATTGATGCCGCACACGTTTGTTTCATGGCAAACGGAGAGGAGACTTCCATGATAAATCTCGAAACCTCTTTAGAAGATAATGATTTAACTATGGATGAACTTGCACAATTTTTGAAGAATTACAAAATAAATATGAAATTTCTCTTGCACAAAATAAAAATTGAAAGACAAAAAATGATTTTCTAAAGAATAAGCTAGAAATTATTTTTAAAAGAAAAAGGATTTATCTATCTCTTTTGAGAAAACAAAAAAAGGACTTTGATAAATGCAAACTTGTTTGTAAGGGCAAAAGCCCTAATATTGCTTTTAACAAAAATAAATTTTTGGATATCCAAAAGCGTATTGATGTTTTGGATACCACCTTGAAAAAGTGTGCATTTGACATGAACAAATTTGCTTCTATGTTTTCAAAGGGAAAGACCCAAAGGAAACATACACCTCATTCATCTCACACACACCATGAAAAATATGCACAACATGCACATACACATCAACATAAGCATGCTTTCATGTATGATAAAGTGTACACATGTGCACATTGCGCCGCAAGGGTCATTTAGCTAAAGTTTGCTATGCTAAGTTAAACTTGTTAAAAAAAATGTTTGGATTCGAGAAAGTACTAACCCTATGAGACCCAAAAGATTTGGGTACCAAAAAATACACCAAACTTGATTGACGTAGGTGTATCGTCATCCTCCAAGACATAGGGAGAGATGGTGCTTGGTAGTAGATGCATCGGAGCTCAAAGGATCAACCGTCATATTGCATCGCTATTAAGAAACGCCTATTTGAATATTGCCTATGGTTTGATAATTTCTCCATTTGAAAATTTCATTTCTAACTAGATCTATATATGCATAGGATTAGCTAGCCTTTTCTTTTGTGTTAATATGCTTTAGTTGTGAATACATGATTTTTTTTTTGAATTGCCTATACTTGAGCTAGTCTTTTAACATTATTTTTGTTCTTTACTAGCCATGAATCGCTTACCCATGTTTATAGTATTTTCTCATACTCACTTGGTTGATAGATATCTTTGCATGCATGTGTACATAGATTGACTCATTTGCTCATATACATGTATATATATATTTTATTTATATATTTATCTTGTGATTTGGTATTATACATAAATCATATTTAAGTAATAAATAAAGATAGCAATTGCGCGCCTCAACTCTTATCTAGAGGAATGACGAAGAGAAGTTCAGCACCCTTTAAGGGTATTCAGTTTCAATATCTTATTTTTTTAATTGCTTGACATATGATTTAAATTGTTGAAAAATATATTTTTAATAGAATAATAAAAAATATTTTGATATCATTTTCATGTGTTTTTCATACCTATAAGATTTTTAGTATTATTTCTCTATTTTATGTATAAATATATCCAAGTAAAATATTTTTCAAAAACTCTTATTTCATATTTCTTAATACTGTTTTTTTGGGCTGTCACGGTCGACCGACCGGTCGACCGAGTTGACCTGGAATAGGTCCGGTCGATGGGGCGGTCAACCGAGAAAACCTGACATACAAAAAAAAATTTTTTTAGCGAAATCGGTCGACCGACTGTAACCGAGAAGCTCTCGGTTAGACCCCGGTCGAGCGGGCGGTCAACCGTGAGTCGGGTCTGTTGCCTTTTTGCTCTTGTTAAAAAACCTTAAATCCCAAATTCTCTCTCATTTCTCTTCTCCACTGGCTTCATCCTCTTCTTCTCCCTATTTTCGTTCCTCCCATTTCTCCCAAATCCCTTCGAATCTTTAATTAAACACTAAAATTTATTGGATCTCTCCACAAAACTTCAGATCTGATGATTTCAAGGAGAAAATGCAAAAATCGATGTTCAAGAGATGATTGCAGCAATATATTTCAAGATCCAGACATCTAAAGACCTAATAGACTTGCTAAAAGAGTATAAAATATGAGAAAGCATCTATCAAAGTTTGAATTCCAAACAAACTAAAATTCGTCTGGGTAGCCAAACTTTCGGTTACACAGCCGTCTACTGTTCAACAGAGAGCAGAAATCTGATTCAAACTCGGATTTAAACTGCACATATTTTAATATTTGATCATAACTTTCGCTATATGGATTCAATCCATGATTCAAGATGCTACAGAACGACGACTTAAGTGGCTACAATTCTTCTGTTGACATTGTTTCCCAATTAGATAATTTGGTGAGTCGTATTCAGCAATAAACGCCACTTATGTGCAGATCAATTCAGGATTGAATTCTCACACCAAACTGAAGTAAGATTAGAAGTCCTAATGTGTTCTTAATTGTAATTGGCTCTGAGGTCTATATAAAGGGCTGTAATTTCTCATAATTGGAAGAATCTCATCATAAACTCAAACTTATATTAGGGCTTTAGATTTCATTTTCTTGACTTTTGGAGAATAAATTTTGCATATTGAAGTTGAAGAAGAACAACGAGCAGGCATCATCTAGAGTTCCTAAATTGGTGTTTTCTAATCTCTTTCTCTTTCTATTTTATTATTTGATGAAGTTCATATTGACTAGCATGTTTTGCATCTCTTTTAATATGAACTAATTCTCCATAGTTAAGGTATTAATGTAAGTTAAATATTATGATATAATATTATTGTTTTATGTTATTCTACTAATTTGTTCTTCAAGGTTAATTTTTTTGCGTGTTAAGTTTTTATTCTCAGTCTTCTTGTTATTAATTGGTGATCAACAATTATATGGATGGTTAGATTTGAGACCGAGAGAAGATAACCTAGCGTAGCATCATAAGAATAAAAATCACAACTTGATAAGTTAATACATAAAAGTTGTGCAATCATATAGAAAGATTCACCATATTTAATGCTTCTTCTAACTTGTAAATCTACTACATCGAGAGATTGTAAGTTCTTAAATTAGAAGATAAAATTAGTGTTGCTCGAGAGAGAATACTAATTATGTTAGAGACTTTCGATTGTTAACATAAATGTTAGAATTCACTAGCACAAACACAATTTATATCTGATTATATTTGTCGAAATCAATTACCCTAACACTTTTCTCTTATAAAAATCATCCCTTTTAGTTTCTTATTTGTAGCTTATTCTAAATCATCTTCTTAATCAATTGTTCAAATAAAATTAGGAAAAATTAGTTTGACACTTAATAGACATCAATTCTCGTGGGAACGATACTCTACTCATTACTTTATTACTTGTAAACGATTGATGTACTTGTCAATTGTCATTCGCAACGTCATCCACTATCCTCTCATATGGATATATTATTACATGAGTATCAATTTGCATATGTCAATTGATTCAAAACAGCATACTCGAGCTTTCTCTGGACACAGCAAGCCTAGCCATTTCCAATGGTTTCAGATGATAAGTTGCAGACATATCACAATATTTATGGGTAAATCGTTTGCATAGTGTATTCCCCATTAACGACTCAGTTCTTTTGGTTTGTTGACATACTATTGCACTTCACTTCCAGAGTTACATGAACAAGATGGAGATGGTTTCTTGCAGTCGATGACCTGACAGTTCCTGATCCTTACCGACTTCTGGAAGACTTTGCCGAATCTCTCAAACTCCTTAAAGATGCAGTTGATTCAAGATCATTTCAAGGTTAGGATACTTCCAGTGTTAGTAATCTTTAGACATCAGATACCACAAAGAAAGAGAAAACAGTAGAAGAGAAAAATGAATAAAGAGTCTATTGTTGTTAAATTGTTGCCATTTAACGATTTGTATAATTTCAGTAAAAAGAAAATATAGAATAAATAAAAGATAAGTTTATTGTTTGCAATGGCTTGGTAATACATATAAGTTTCATCTCGGATTCAAATAAGGAGATCCCCTGTAAACACTAAATTGGAGAGGATGTCCTATTTTGGTGAATAAATGGATAACTAAAAAATTCAACAAATATAATTTTAGACACGCTTAAATCTCTAGCAATGATTTTTTTTCTATTGTTTTGTTAAGCAATTCTATTGTAGAGTTATTGCAGAAGTTATGAGATAAAGTCATCGAGATATCTTCTAGGAAAAAGGTGTGTTCTGCCAGGTGTTTGGAGGATTAGATTAGTTATGAGTTTACGATATATGAGTGAAGAGGAGTTGTTATAGTCAAAACCCAACTGCTAAACTTTAAATTGGAACATTGCCATGAAGAAATTAAGAAGTGTGAACTGTGTATTATCTGCACGTATAAGTGGAGATAATATCCAAAGTATATCTAATACTAAACATGAAAAAAAAAAAAAAAAAATCAAATTTTTGTTGCACTAAAAAACTCCTTTTGTGTTTGGTTGGGTAAGTCGAGCTGCATTGTGTTGTTGGTTGAATTTGTAAACCAACTAGGAAAATATGTGTTAGGTTGTCAGTAATTGCCAGAAGCTTTTAGAAATCTTTGGCGGTCATTTTATGGTTGAAACAAACAAATGCTCATTTTTGTATTTTATTTTACAGTTAGAGTTGCCTGCAGGCCTAAATACACCCAACGAGACAAACTATAATGTTTTATGAAGTAGGAGTCTGTACTATTTTTGGGAGGCATAAAACTTTGCCTGTGCGCCCTTGACAACACAAATTAAAAGCTCTGAAAATAGTATACTTGAAGCAAACCAATATATATGGAACAATACCAACCTCACATCAATTTCGACCTCACGTATACTTTTTGCCTATTGCTCCCTAAACGAAAGCATAGTCGTAAACCTCCAGCCTCCTTGTTTCCCTTCACCACATATTCCCTTTTGGATGTAATTTCTCCAATCCATTGAATCATCATCATCTTCTTCTTCATTCTCCTCTCCGAAGTGATGCCAAGTCCAATCCACAACCTCCCACCTCTCCACCTCCTCCTCTTCCTCCTCCTCTCATCCTTCCACCTCTTGTCCGCCGTCCCCCTGTCCCCGGCCCCTCCCCGGCCCCCTCCGCCAGCATTCCTCCAATGGCGGCAAGGGGAGCTACCGGACGATGCCGGCCGAGTTCATCCGGGCCCACAACTTGGTGCGGGAGACCATAGGCGAGAGGCCATTCAGCTGGGACAGGACACTGGCCAGGCACGCCCGGTCCTGGTGTGAGCGGAGGCGAGGCGACTGCGAGCTGGTCCACTCGGGGGACCCGATGTACGGGGAGAACATGTTCTGGGGCACCGGCTGGGAGTGGAGGGCCGCCGACGCGGTCAAGTACTGGGCCGGCGAGCATCTGTACTACGATCCGGTGAACAACTCGTGCGAGCCCGGGAAGGTCTGCGGCCATTTTACTCAGATGGTGTGGAACACTACGGTGAAGGTTGGATGTGGGAGGGCAGAGTGTTACAATGGGGATTTGATCATTACTTGTAACTATTTCCCGCCTGGCAATTATGTGGGTGAGAAGCCTTTCTAGTTGTTGGATCAAGGGGGGATGTGCAGAAAGTTGCGTCTCTTGTGTTGTTTTCCCTCCAAAAATGGGGGATTTTTTTTTTTTTATATTTAAATCCTTATGATTAATAATTTTTGAGAAGAACGGAAAGGTTTTGGTAAGTTTTTAATTTCGGATGAAATTTCATGATAGACTTTTGAGAAAAAGATTGAGAGTTTTTTGGAATGGTATTTGAGAAAATATTTGAGAAAAAAATTTAAAAAAATTCCATTGCCGGGATTAGAACCCGGGTCGCATGGGTGAAAGCCAGGTATCCTAACCGGGCTGGACTACAATGGAACTGTTAATTGTTTGATAGATATATTAACAAGGATAATATTTTTGTGATTGTTAATTACGTTAACATGACCTGCCTTGAAATTTTGAAATGTATTCAAGACGAGAAAATAATCATCAGCTAGTTTCTTGAGAAGATGAGAAACCAAATGGTTGACTTGAGAGTCACAACACAGGGGAAAGGAAATTTTGGAAGAAAAGGTGGTTTGTTTACTAGCTTCTTTTTTTTAAAAGATCTAAAAAAAATTTATCTTTTAGTTTAATATTTTGTCATTGTCAAATTACTGTTAGCACGTTTTAAGAATGTTGCTGCAAAAAAAAAAAATACTGTAACTTTAATATTTTAGGAAAAGAAAAGGACAAGGGGCTGTTTGGATTCAATGAAGCGGGCAAAAATGAGAAAGTGGGAAATGTCATTTCTCAGTTTCACTGTTCATTCAAATATCGGAAAAGAAAAATAGAAAATTTTTTTTTTTTTCTCTTTTCTTTTTTATACAACTATTTTCTCACTTTCAAGGTGTTACAGTTAATTTTGTGGTTATGTAAATCTTATTTGTAATAAGTTGTACTTCAAAACAGTAAATTTCGTGATTATGTAAATCTTACTTGCATTCTAATTGCAGTCGAAATTTTTTCATAATTAATTTTTATTTTAATATTATTTTTCGTTCTCCCTTGTAGAAAATCTCTATTTTTATTTTTCTAATTAAATTTTGTAAAAAGTAGCTTGACAAGTAATGATGTGCTTATAAAAAAAATTTAAAAAATAAAGAATCTTCAGGAGACGAGACGCATTCTTCTATCAAGATAAATAAATAAACAAATAGATCTTGTGGCGCCCCGATCCTAGCGGGTACAGAGACACCATTGCGACGTACATACGCAGGGTGATGGTACCATCACGTATGTACGCTAAGCATCAATACAACACAACACATGAATCAGAGTGCGAAAATACGTGATATTATACATTCCAACTAATTTGTACAAGTACTTAGTCATCACAAATAGTGACATAATATTACATCAATATTACATCACTAGATAATACAAAAGTAGACTGTACAGGATACAAAAGATAATAACTCACGAGCTGGAACGGGAATCTCGCGAGCGGGGGAAAAGACTGGACGGAGGTACTGCTGATCCGCCTGCTCCTCGAAGTGGCCTGATCCTCAGCTGATCGGTCTACCTCGGTCCAAGCTGCTAGATATGGACATGCAAATCCAGGGTTGTTAGTGGGCAACCCAGCGAGTACAAGAAAAATTCAAATGGTAAGTACAAATAATAGCAAGTGCATCATGTCAAGTATAATGTACCCAAATCAATAAGCATGAAATAACCACAATAAATAGTGAAATATGGAAATAACACTAGCATTTATAAGGCAAGAAATAAAAGCATGTATAGCAGGTCAAATGTCATGTAATCAAATTAGGAAGCATGAGGTAAACTACAACGAATGACAAGTATGGAAATGACACAAAAATTCATGTAGCATGAAGTCAATTTTCAAGTTATTATTATTAACTCGTTCAATTTGTATGTTTCAGTATATGACCGGTGCCATATACTTCCGCATACAAATCTAGCGAGGTTGGTTATTGGAAATTGATGGGGAACGACGAACCATGTTTAGAATGGGTCCCGTGCATGCTCGGGACAACAGTCCAGGAGTATCCGGTACTGAGCCAGAACGTACCGCCTAGAGGGGGGGTGAATAGGTGATGGCTAATCTAATGGTCACTTATGAACAAATAATGCGGAATTAAAACTAAGTGACCAAATTAAACTTCTTTTAATTGAACACTTATGTATAACACAAGAGTGTTGCCGAATTCCCCTTGCGAGGCTCTGGACAAACTCCTCTAGATTCCCCTTGAATGGGTTGAGGTGCCTCGTTGGCTCTCTTGGTTGAATACTAGTGTTAATAACAATCCCAAGCAAGTATAGCAATTATGAGCACAAAGGTATATCATGCATATAAGAGATAAAGACTATAAAGTAATGCAAGATATAAGTGAGACAAAAAGAGTAAGAGAGCAAGAGTGAGCAATCGCAAACACAAAGGGTTTGTTTCGAGGTTCGAGCACACTTGCTCTACATCCCCGCCTTCGACACACGAAGGATTTCCACTATGCACGATCCAACGGATCTCTCCTTGGTGCCGCAACACCTACAAGCCCTCAGACTCCCAAAGTCCCTTACACACCACAAGCCCACCGGCTCGTCGAGGCCGCACCTCGTACAACAAGTCCGCACCCGAACTCAAACACCGCGAGCACACTTGCCCGCTTCCTCAAATACAAAGAAAGATCTTGGTGATCTAAACACTTGATCACCTAACAAAACTCTCACTATAACACTCTCCTAAAGGATAGATATAACTATGGATGCTCAAGTGTAGTGTGAGAAATCAAGGAAAGAACTTTGATGGAAAACTCAAGAAATCACAATAAACACTCTCTTGATAAAATCCCTTTTGATAGGAAATATTGGCACTCTATTTTGTGGAGAAAACTCTGCTAAAAGAATGGAAATAACTGGACAAAGCTCTCCTAAAATCTTAGCTTCAAGCAATGACAAAACCCCCTTTTATAGAGGCCAGAAAAATCTGACCGTTGGGCTCTGTCAGAGCTGCCGGTCGACCGGTCCGGTCGACCGCCAACAGTCAAGAATCCGACCGTTGGAGCCTCCGGTCGACCGCGCACCTGGAGCAGAGAATTACTTCTCTGTCGGTCGACCGGTGCGGTCGACCGGAATTTCCAGAGAGCAGACTCTCTGAAGCGGTCGGCCGGCACGGTCGACCGTTCTCCAGTGCACACAGGCGTGCACGTCTGTGCACGTCCGGTCGACCGACCCGGTCGACCGACCACTGTCAGTTCTGAAAAATCAGAACTGCCAGAACCAGAAAATTTGGGATTTAAAGATTGGTCTTTTGGCTTAATAATAAAAAAAATCCCATAAATACCTAGAAATTCTACAAAAAATAGTTTTATAATATAGAAACATGCTTGCACAAAATCAAGGCATGTTATTAAAGATTTGACTATTTTTGTAACTTGAAAATATTGGCTCATAATAAAAACTGTTTTTCTAAAACATGTTTTTCCAAATTTTCATCAAATACAAAAAAACAAGATATACTTTAAAGCATAGTGTGTATGGATATGATCCACTACACAATCAAGATGAAATATCTAGTTTTTGACATAAAGCACTAAACTTGGTTTTGAAATATCAACATGTTTTTCTAAATTTTCATCAAATACAAAAACAAGATATACTTTAAGGCATAGTGTGTATGGATATGATCCACTACACAATCAAGATGAAATATCTAGTTTTTGACATAAAACACTAAACTTGGTTTTGGATATAAGATATGTAAACTTGAAATACCAAGAACCAAATAGAATTTTGTCACAATGAAAATCTTTTCTTAACAAGAAAATCTTTTATGAAATGAAATTTTTATCATGAAAACAATTCTATCAAGAGTGTGTGTGTGATATGACTTGAGCAATCCACCAACTATTCTATCCTTTACATTTTAACTAAAACAAAAACAAAATCTTATACCTAGACACAAGTCTTCATCTTCTTGAAGTCTTCCCTTGAAGGCTTCTCATCTTCTTGACTTGGTCCAAGCTTGATCCAAAGCTCCTTGGATCACCCCGTGCTAGCTCCAAATCTTGACATTTAATCCTTTGTTGAGCTTTGCACTACTAAGATCTTGATAAAGAATCTGTCACTAATTAAACAAGATCATTAGCAAATATAACTATATGAGTTGATCATCATCAAAACTAGAGTGATAGGCCTTTGGGCCAACAACTGGGACTTACTATATGCCCGAAGGTCTTAGTATACGCCCGAATAGGAATAGAGTATCACCGTTCCCCACAGGATATACCTAGGAGATTATAGCACACCCGGACAGGCAGGCAAGGGGGTAGGGGTGCCAGGACACCCCTCGGAAACGCATGGTGGCCTCCAGGTCGAATCCTACATGAAGTTGTACAACATATGTATGGCCACCATAAACACGGTACTTATATCGATACCCATCAATTTCCCCATCCCAGTGTAAGTTGTTTAAATATAACTGAGTCTTAAACAATAATGTTCACGGGGTGTTCACAAATGTACAATATCCTGGTTATCCTATTACGGGGGCCAACAGGAGTATAGTATCAAGAGTAATGTCAGGAGCCTCCCATTTCAGGGGTTCAAGTATTATACAGGAGTACAGGAGTTCAGGAGTACCAAATATCTGGTAATAATATAATAGTCATACCAAGTTCCCGTAACAGTGATAGTCATGAATATGTCATATAATCAGGTATCAGGGGTGGTAGTGTCCGGTCAAGAGTCGTGAGGTCAGGTCTAGGTATTTGTACCACATGAAAGCATATTATAAACCGTGTGTCAGGAGCAGGCGTCAAGTATGACATATCAAGTATCGGTGTCTAATATCAAGTGATAAGTGTAGCATGGCAAGTACCAGTGTCGGGTATCATATGTCAAATATAGCATGGCAAGTACCAGTATCGGGTATCACAGATCACATATAGCATGGCAAGTATCAGTGTCAAATATAGCATGGCAAATATCGGTGTCAAATATAGCATGGCAAATATCGGTGTCAAATATCATGTGCCGGTGTAAATACCAAGTGTCGGTGTCATAAATCATATATCAGGTGTAACATGTCTAGTGTCGGTGTAAATACCGTATATTGGTGTCATAAATCGTATATTAAGCATAACATGTCCAGGGTCGGGTAATTACCGACATCATATATCAACTCGCATAGCATGGTATCATGTGTTAAATTTACGGTAACAAGTGCTAAGCATGCTAACATATCCATATATCAATTCCATGCTTAAAATACAAGAGTGTTTATTTTTAGGTGTATTAAAAGTACTCACCTGAGACCGGGGTAAAATATCGGTTAAAACTCCAGAAATCGGCGAACCGTTCGAGTAAACCTCTAGCCCACAAATATATAATTATAAATATTTATATGGGTATTAGAGAGGGAATGAGAGAGGAGAGAGAGGAGAGAGAAAGTTGTAGGAAGGAGAGAGAGAGAAAGAGAAAGAGAGAGAAAATATGGTGTATTTTGAAGTGAATTAGGATTTAAAGGAGAGGGGTATTGGGTGTAAATATAGGGAAGTAGTTTTAGGAATGAGGTGGGGGTATTTAGGGAATTAGGAATTGTTAGTTTTTATTTAGGGAAATAAAGGGAAAGAGATGAAAAGAAAGAAAGAAAGGAAGAAGGAGGAGGGGAGGGGGGTTGGCCGGCCAGCCACTGCCGACGCCGGCAGCCTGCCGGCAGCGGCGTCGCCGCGGGGGTGGAGGGCGGCGCGCACGCGCCCGGGGTGGAGAAGAGGGAGGTGGGTTGCTTTGTTGTTGTTGTTGTTTTGATGGTGGTGGTAGATGGTGGTGGTGGTGGTGGTGATGTTGGTGGTGTTAGGGAGTTGGAGAAGGAGGAGGAGATGGTGATGGGTTGGTTGGAGTAGAGGAATTTGTGGAGGAGGTGGTGAATTTTGGAGAAGATGAAGGTTGTAATGGTGATGGGTTTGGTTGAAATGGAGGGAAGGAGATGGAATTTGGGGTTGATGGAAGTGTGGAAGGATAGTGGGGTGATGGGGGGTGCGGTGGCGGTGGTGATGGTGGAGGCGACGGTGTGTGTGGGTGCATGAGTGGTTTGAGTTTGGTTTGTTGGTGGAAGTGTTGGAGGGATAATTGAAATAGAAAGAAGGGAAGAGAAAGGGTTTAAGTGGAGAAGGAAAAGGAAATTGGAATGATGAATGGGGATGGTGGAGGAAGTGGTTTGCTCAGTCATGATGCCTTGCTCCCTGCTGCCACTGCTGCATTTGCGTTGGCGTAGGAGGAGAAGGGGTGGAGTGGAGGAGAAGAAAAGAAAAGAAGAAAAAGAAAGAAAATGAAAGGAAAATGGAAAATTTTAAAAGAAATGAAAAGAAATAGTAAAAAAATTATAAATAAATATTTTATTAAATAATAAAATTAATAAAATATTTTGGGAGTAATAAGTAGAGGAGTTGAGAGGGAAAAGCAAGAAAAAGAAAGAACGGCAAATTATATTATTATTTTAATAAGGCAAAAATTCGACTGTTTCAGAATCGTTTCGAAAAATTCTTAAAAATAGAAAATATTGTTTTAAGATGCTCGGTGAAATCGGATTCAAAAAATATAATGAAATTTTCAAATTAAAAATCTTGAAATCTTCTGGCGATACCGACCGACACCAGAATTGGTGAAATTTTGATAAATTTAGAAAAATCTCAAAAAATGTTTTTAAATAGAAAATGATATTCTAAGATGTACTGTGAAAGCCGTTTTTGAAAATTTAATCCCATTTGAAAATTAAAAATTTGGGAATCGGTCAGCGATGCCGACCGACACCGGTTTTGGAGATTTTGCAGAAAAATTTCGAAAAATTCCAGAAAATCATGAAAATTCTAAAATATTAGAAAATAATCTCTGAAACTGATATCAGTCAAATCAGACTATCAGAAAGTCAAATCGGGCTACTGGCTGATATCGGGTTCGCGGTCCGGGTCAGGGCTTACTCTAGGTCTGAGAATCCAGATCTGATACTCAATAAACTAAGTAATCACAACCCATGAATACATACAGGAAGAAGATTGAGCAATATAGTCGAAAAAAATTGGGACACGTATCTAGGTACGTATCCCGGGTACGGGGTGCTACAGATCTTTATTCAACTCCTAGTATCTTTCTTATTTTGATTTTTTCTTATTTTCTTTTTTCAAAGAGAAATCTTAATATGAGTATTAGTCCCTTAAATCCAAACTTTCTTGGTGATCCCTGTAGTTACTTTTTTTCCTCTTGGTGCATATCCTTTTGTTATTTTGACGCAATAAATACTTATAAATTTTTTAACAGTTCCTGTAGTAAAATAATGATTGTTTGCATATATGACCTTTTTAACTTAAATTGTGCTTATATGTCCCTTAAAACTCTATTTGCATGTACACCCTTTTAAGTTTAAAGAGTTTGCAGTTTTAATCCTATAGTTAGAAATTTTCTCAATATGAAAGAAGTACTCTTATTATATACCCTTACAATTTGAATTTGGATGTGTCCCCTCAAAAGTTTTTTTTTTGCACATAAACCTTATGAAAAGTTTAATTGCAAATAAAATTTTCCATCTGTTTTGCATTTCTATTCTTAGAACTATATTAAATATATCATAGAAAATATAGAAATTAATAGAAAATGTAGGTATTTGTTAGAACTTTCAACCTTGAATATCCCCCATCTTTTCTACTCTCCACGTATCATAAAATATTGATATTGATATTTTGATATAATAGCAAAATCATGTGTGCAAATGTTGCCTTGTCAATAGATTTTGTTGTTTTTCCGTCTTATTTGCTAAGACCCTTCTTGAGAACATTAGTTTACCATCTATTATCATTTACTTTTGTATGTATAAAACTATATTATTCGTATGGCATATTATGGAGTGTTGTGAAAATCAAATTTGTAAGGGATAGATATGCAAAGAGTACTTGTCATTTCTAAAAAGGAATCACTAGGGTTATTTTTTAAGATGGGAGGGCGGTTAACTCAACTCCAATTTTCTGTACATGTGCGCGAATTTTAGTGGGGGCAACTATTCCCACTCGTCCCCACCTACGTCCGCCACTGTCTCCTCCTAGTGTTTTTTTCAATTTGAGTTTTCACGTATGTCTCTGCCTGTTTTTTATGTTGAAATCTTCAATTATCACCCAGTAATCAAGTTACCCTCTCACTTGTGGTGTGAGGTTGACGGTCTGATAAATCCTATCAGAAAATCTCCACCGCACATATTATTTTAGTGGCGGACACAAGATGTTTTTGCAGTGTGAACATAAATGTAGTAAAGTTAGTATATATTATTAAGTATTTGTTGACAGACTTGAAACACAATTTATGTTATTTTTTAATATATACTTGATTTTTTACAAGATTCTATATTGTTGTATATTTGTGTGACTATAAAAAATTAAACTTATGACCTCTAATAACTTATTTTAATGAGTTACCATTTGAGTTAGAGCTGAAAAGCGTTACTCAATTAATAAATCGGATATATAAAAGATAGAGACATTACAGATTATATATACTTATTTCTTTGGTAGGAAACGCGTTAGCCTCTCTCTCTTATTTCAATCGCTCTCTTATTCCGACCAAAGCAAGCACTCAGAAATATAATACAAAGAGAGGAAGCTCAAATTACACATATTATTCTATATATTCAATAATGTCCAGTGTGGGCGTCATCCACAGTGGACTGTATGTGAGTCCACCCTCACACAACGATAGATTAAAAAAATCGCTAGTGGGCCCTACGTATCAGTACTTGAACCACATTTATTATTGTGGGTATGCTACTAATCCCTGACCGTGACACATTAAGTTAAATCCTCTCCATGTTAGGTCAACCTTCACTCTCCTCTTTCTGGCCTCTTTGCGTTTTCCATGCATGTGCAATGCCCATCAAGGAGTTGTTAATCAATCGTATGCCACTTGCTATGAGTGACACAAGACAAACACACTTGCAGTGGCATATTTGTTTTTTTTTTTTTAACCATCTGCTGTATGTGTATCCGAGTTGTAATTCCTCCCACTAGCTCAAGTCAAACAGCCAAAGTTAGGGATCTGAGCCATTAGCTAAGGTTGCAGGTGAGTTAATTCAATTTAATCAGACAGTTGGCTACTGCATTTAAACAAATTAAAGTCACACATGCATCATTATTTGAACACAAGGTGACTGGATCTGGGACAGTTTTAGTTGTTGCTAACCTGGAACTAATTGAGAATACAACAGCAGAGTTGGGCCCACAACTGCTGCAATCAAAGGGTGGCAATGGGACCCAATAACCTAATTCCATTTTGCTGATTTTCATATTTGGATCCTTTAAATTGTTCTAATACCTTGTTGAGTAGAATACTGACTTCAGAAATAAATCTGATTCCTTACTAGATCTATACATGAATCATAACAATCCAATCTAATCTCTAGATAAACATTTGCATAGGTAATTTATTCACTTAAGTCAATCTAAATGCAGCATAATTTGTATTTATTATTTAGTCATGTTTAAATATGTCTGAATATTCTTAGAAAGAAGAATAAATCAACACATTTGTGCAAAAAGATGTTATCAATCTCTATTTGATTTTACAGAGAAAGTTTCATATTTTGAGAGAAATTTGGATTTGAATTATTGGAAGCCTAAATTTGAATCTAATGACCTAATGGGTTTGAATCTTGAAGTGGATCTTAAACTTTTCCGCTAGCAATGGCATAGGCAGAACTTTTAACTCGAGAGGGCACATTTGCTTACACCAATTCAATTGTTGCTTGGACAAATTTTAATTTTGTTATAATTTTGATATTTCTGAATTAAAAATTCATGATTCGAGTCTAAAATTAATGATATGTTAAAAA